>RJWJ010013530.1:0-39692 GCA_004363605.1 Indri indri | reverse complement strand
GGACAGACATATCTTTTGATTACTTTTTCTACGTGGTTCACCATCTGGCTTTCACACAGATTCTTCCAATGTCTTCCCATAATGGCCTTAATTTTCATGACATTTTGTATTTTAAAATGTGTTGAGAATACACACATTTTGGAGAATGTGAACTACGAGCTGTTATTACTAATGTCCACTTACCTTTGCTTCTGGTCAGTACCGTGCTTAATTCAGTTTTCAAGCAAAAAGTAAACAGATAAATAGCACTGTTGGCCCCTTTCCCCAATAAGAATTTTCAATCACATTGAGAGTAGATATAGAGAAATATGCCTCGGGATGAGGGAGAGAGAGCTTAGAACAAGTCATTACAATGGCTTTTATATTTTAAGAACAATTTTTTTAAATCTCTCAAATATGAAGCTCGTTGGAGCTTTTTTGGCTGATTCCCCACACCCCGCCCCTTACACTTGTTTTGTGGGGTAGTAAAGAAACACTGATGTTCACAATTTTAGGCTCAGAACCACATGATCACTTGTAAACATTTTTTCTGTTATCCCAAATTAGGAGCTTTTGACATGTTATTATTGTGCAAACATTTTCCTAAAGAAATCTCACCTGAAACCCAGCATCAAACACAGACAAAAGCTGAGCTGTCCTGTTTGTGTGGTAAAGAAATAGGCAGCAGGCCTGTCTCCTTGGCCTGTGCCAAATCTACAGAGACTTCCATAGTCCTTACATGCCACAAAACAGAGGGAAAATGCCAATGTGGTATTTTCAAAGATTGGGAGCCATGGACCACCAGCTGGTCCACACTCATTTATCCGACATATATTATTGAACATCTACTATGTGTCAGACGCTATTTTAGATGCTGGAGTTACAGCAGTGAATAAAAAAGACTAAAATCCCTGCTCTCTTGGGGCTCACATTGCGCTGGTGGAGATACCCAATAAACAAAAATAAATAACTATCCATGTGAAATAGTGGTGAATTCTAAAGTGAAAAAAATAAAGCAGAGAAAGGTGATAAAACAATGTTCTTGGTCAGGACAGGGGGTTGAAATTTTAGAATGGATAGTGAAGGAAGGCCTCTTGGAGAAGGCAATACTGGCAAAAACCTTTGAAGTAAGAATGACAATAGATATCTAAAAGC
This sequence comes from Indri indri, assembly GCA_004363605.1. Classification (NCBI taxonomy): domain Eukaryota; kingdom Metazoa; phylum Chordata; class Mammalia; order Primates; family Indriidae; genus Indri; species Indri indri. Next base: position 38,558 of record RJWJ010013530.1, on the reverse strand, counting down.
ACAATCAAGACAGAAGGAACAGAAATTCAAAGGCCCTGGGGCAAGAGCATCCCTGTGTGAAGCACGGCAAGGAGAAGGCTGTGGCTGAGGGAGGGGAGAGGAGCAAGGGATGAGCTCCATCTCCCAGTAACGTGGGTTGAAGCACATGATATAGCCAATATCTGACAGGTTTTCACCTACTAAACAGCAATTTTATATGGCTCAACCTATTACTTGCAAGGAAGTACTTAGAACAGGATAAGTGGATTATTCAAGGGACACCTAATAAGCATTTCCTTCCCAACAGCTAGCCTGCTTTTAAAATGTTTAAAACAGGCCGGGCACGGTGGCTCACGCCTGTAATCCTTGTACTCTGGGAGGCCGAGGCGGGTGGATCGTTCTGAGCTCAGGAGTTCGAAACCAGCCTGAGCAAGAGCGAGACCCCATCTCTACTAAAAATAGAAAGAAATTAATCGGACAACTGAAAATATATAGAAAAAATTAGCAGGCATGGTGGCGCATGCCTATAGTGCCAGCTACTCGGGAGGCTGAGGCAGCAGAATCGCTTGAGCCCAGGAGTTTGAGGTTGCTGTGAGCTAGGCTGATGCCCTGGCACTCTAGCCCAGGCAAAAAAGTGAGACTTTGTCTCAAAAAAAAAAAAAATGTTTAATACAGCACTTGTGTCCACAGTCAGAGTACAAGAGGTGGCCGCAAGAATGCAGGAGACTGAGCACTGGACTGAGAGGCCTGAGTCCTGTCCTGACGCAGTCACACCATACAGATGCCGAGCTGCAGTTTATGCATCTGTCAGGTGGAAATATGTGCCCTTCCAGTCTCGTGAAGTTTTCGAAATCACTCAAGATAATGGACTTATTTAGTCACATCTCTAGTGACATTTGTTTAGAACTCTTCTGACTCATCCAGCCACCTAGCACCACTAGAGTTTCACAAGCACTGTCTTGGCTCAGGATGTCATAAGAAAACAGCACAGACTAGGTGTCCTAAACAGTTCCGGAGGTTGGAAGTCCAAGGTCAGGGGAACAGGGCGGTAGTTTCTGGTGAGGGCCTTTTCCTGGCTTGCAGACAGCAGCCTTCTCACTGTGTGCCCACATGGCTTTTCCTCGGTGCATGCCCCTGGAGAGAGAGAGGGCAACTCTCTGTTGTCTCTTCTTATAAGGGCACTAATTCCATCACGAAGACCCCACTCTCATGACCTCATATAAATCTGATTATCTCCTTAAGGCCTCATCTCCAAATAACATCACATTGATGGTTAGAGCTTCAACATATGAATTTGGGGAGACACGATTCAGTCCACTGCAAGCAAGATATATGCAAAGAAGATAAGGAAGGCAAAAGCTCATTTTTTGCTTCCATATGGATTTATCTCAAGTTCCATTAAAGAATCCCCAGTCCTGCTGAACAGGACTGGATTATGCAAAGGCCAAGAGACTCCTTCGGTGCCTCTGGCCCAAAGCCTACTCAGCAGTGAAGTCAGACAGCTCCCGTGCCATAGCCCTCTCTGAGGAAGGTGTGCCGCCCCTTAGACATGAGAAGAGAAAACCAAAGCAGCTGATCCAAAGAAAATCAATCCAAAAGGAGACATCAGGAACATACCAGTCAGTTGGGGCTCTCATCATAAGCACCAGGACATACTCTGACTAGCACAGCCACAACAGGGGGAAAATGAAGTACTTCACAGGGTCCTAAGGAAGGGCAAGAACTAGAACAGCTCTGAAGGTGTGGAGAGCAACACCCCAGGGAGGATCTATTTAGGTCTCTGGCAAGAAAATGGTTCAGCTCCAATAATTTTCTACCCTGGACTCATTCTTCTCTGGATTTTTAAAAATCTATTTAATACCATTTCTCAATAAGAAGGCCCACAGTCATTGAAAGCTTGTGTCTTAGTGATACAGGAAAAAGAGCACTGGTCTAAATTGAAACTCCCAGGAGGCACCTCCCTCACCTACAACATAATTCCCTTGCTCCTGCTTTTGGAAAGCAAAAACGCAAGAAAAAAAATTCTACAAGCAACTTACACTGTCTAAGGCATAGAAGGTCAAAATACTGTCTACCTTCTTTGAATGTGGAGACAAAAAATACATGAAAACAAAATTTCAATTGTGTAAGTTTATAGACCTCTGAGTGTCATTATGTGTAAAGAAGACTTTTGCCACTTGATTAAAGACCTGGATGATGGGAAGATAACCCAGGAAATGAAATGTAACAGAGTCATTCAATGGAATGAACCCAGTAGGACAGCTGGTAATACATTTATTTACTAATGGATCTAGCAATGTTGTCATGCACGATACTGTGCAACAACACTGGTAACAGTCTTTATGGTTTTAAGTGGGTAAAAAGAAATATAAAATGATAGAATCCTATTTAATGGAGCTCAATCAATAAAAGTGGGTTTTGAGGGGTTGTTTAAAAATATAAGTGAAATAAATCAATGTTGACAGTTCCTTCAATTAAAAAAAAAACTCCCAGGAGGGATTCCCTTGGCTCTGCTTGAGTCACTGCCCACCATTGGAGAGGGAGCCAGTGCCTCTTGAGTGACTTTCTCATCCAGACCACACAGAATGGAGGACGAGTAGACCTTATCTCACAAAGAAGGGACTAGTGGATGCTCAGCAAGTGAAAATGTCAGATACCTACTGTGACATGTCAGGCAGAAGCCCATGTCTTCACCATTGTACTCTCACCAAAAACTCCACCTCCTACCACTTTGGCTCAAAAAATTTCCTTGCTTATAATTTTGACCCTTCCTTGGCAAAGGTATGAAAGGAGGGCATTAAAGCTAATAAGGCATCACATTTTGTTCTTTATCCTGTAAGCCCCAGTGTGGGGGGAGGGTGTCAATCAAAAGAGCTCTGCCTAATTTTTCCAAGTCTTAACACTCATTCTATGTATCTGCCGAAACCAATGAAATTGGTGTAACTCCTCTTGGTTTAAAAATGCAATTCTATATTGTCTTAGAAGCCTACAAAATGAGTCAGGACTAAGTGCTAATTATATTTGTCCTAAAGCCATAGTATATACAGTCTGAGACATGACCCCATCCCCATAGTATATACAGTCTGAGACATGACCCCATCCCCATAGTATATACAGTCTGAGACATGACCCCATCCCATTTCCCCAAGCATACCTGAAAGGGTTCAATTACATAAGCCAAGCATGAAGACAATTCAGAAAATAAAACCTCAAAAACATAAACGCTCAAATTTCATGCTATACATAAAGAGTGCAATGTGCACCACCCAAAGGATGGACATACTTGAAACTCAGACTTGGCGGGCGGAGAGGGGGGCAAGGGCAACATACGTAGCCTAAACATCTGTACCCCCATAATATGCTTAAATTAAAAAAAGTGTGTCTCTGAAATAGAAAAAAAAAATTTCATGCTAGTTGCCCAAATGCCTGAAATGTTGATAATACAAAACTCTTCACATTGTCAATTTAATTTTTTTCTAAAGTAAATTTCTTCTCTATTGACCCGCAGAAAACGAAAATCCTAATATATTTGAAATATATCGCTTCCCCTAGTTCCTTGTACTTTTTATTCTTCTCAGTTCCATCCAGAAGCATTTAACCTAGGTACTTAGCTAAGTAAAATCTGGGATCTACTTTCAGCAGGTAAAAGCAAGAACATCTTCTTCCAGAAATAACATGTTCCTTCAGCTCCCCCAGCTCCCCCAGAGTTGTGACTTTTCCAACCCTGAATCTTCCATGACCTACTTCCCAAGTCTGAGGGAGTCAACAGAAAACATAAGTTTATCACAGCATCAGCTTCACTTCTGTAATCTTAACAAACCCAAGCAAATCCCTACAACTAGCCCATATGTGAAGACCAAAGAAACTTCCAATTCAAGAATCATTCTGCACTCACAGGTCAGGAAAACAAAAAAAATTAAAAAAAAAAAATTAACTCACGTGCAAAATCTTTTCTCCAACAAAAGCACGTACTGCAACCTAGTTAGTTCCCCACTGGTGTTAAAAGTCATAGACCATAACCAAGTAAATGTAGTAGCATCTATAGGAAAGTGGTAGAACAAAAGGAATAGAAAAATGGAAAATGTGCTATGGTTTCAGCCTCATTAGTGTGCAGCCTAGAGTCCAGCATATGCCAACTTTAAATTCAGTTGGGATTTCTTGGCCTCCATAATCACGTTATTTTTTTCTATAAATAAATATATGCTTATTTATACTACTCTGTGTGTGTATATGTATATTTATACTATTGTGTGTGTATATATATTTACACTACTATATTAAATATGCTATTGGTTCTATTTCTCTAAAGAACCCTAACTAATACATTTCCGGTGCAACGCATCACAGTTAGTAGAAGACAGACAGACAACATTTTGTTTTTAGTATCTCCCTCGAGGATGCCCTACATTTTGTTTGACCTTTCAGCCTCAGCAGCATATTGAATAGATCACCTCAGAGAACCTTTGCAATGATTTCTGAGTCCTTTCTCGCCAGAGCGCTGCCTTCTAAAACTATCAATGGCTTCATAGAATTCAGAGATTTCCAAATTGAGGAGAGAGGTAAATGCTGGCAATAGTGCCAGCGTGGGACTGGAACTGTTTACTGAGTTAACTTACATGAACCCCAACAGGCAGAATAAAGACAAAACCCCTAGTAATGAAGGAAAATAGAGTATCATTTTGGTTTTCTATTTTGCAGTGTGTGCAGAAGGGGCCAGAAGAGGGGTTTGTTCATTAGTCTTTTAGCATTTCAAGAATTTGTTAGATATTGTATCACATAAAAAGGCAAAAATAAAATATTTGTCGAGCTGTTCAATATGGATCTAAATTGAGACACCTAGAAGCAAATAAGGACAATTGATTCAGTGATAGGAAAAAATCTTTTGAATTTTAAAATACAATGTTCTGTTTAGACCACCCAACTCCGTTGCGTCATTCCGGTTTTAAGGAATTTGATGTCTTTCAAAGGGTGTCTAAGAAGCTGTCGAGCCTTGACTTCCTTACCCCTTTTAACTACTTTACATATTCACCACAGACCTTAGAACTCAGTATAGAGAAGGTGCTAAAAAATGATTATTCAATTAAATACTCTTCTATATTTCAAAGGTCAAAGATGTGGTTGTCAAAATGGTGATTGTGTTTGCTTCTGGATCCCTGAAAACACGAGTGTGGAGAATGGCATAAAAATGAGATTTCTGGAAAATGGCTTTGGCATACTCATCACACCTGTGCATTAAAGACAGCTCTGCCCCAAACGCACTATTCCACATGATCAATTAGCTGGGCCGTGACAAAGTCCCCGAGCCCCTGTGCCTGTACCCCTTTAATGAGTGAGTGAAGAGGGGAAAACAAATCCTTCACCCTTGAAGAGTCAAGGTCCACTTTGCAAGACACTTTTGTCCTTTCTACCTTGGGAAAACCTGAAGGAATCTGTGTGGGAATTCTGAATGTGCTGTTGGAACTACAGAGAAAGAGAGAAAGGGAAGGTTGTCTGCACAGTGAAATGCCTACAGAGGGAAGATGAATATACACCAAAGACAGCTCCTTGAGCTAGATGCATCAACAGCCTATAGTTGAATTCATCTTAGTGCACAAACCATTTACCATCTTGACTAGAGAAAAATCTGCCTGTTCAGAGAGAGAAAAAAGCAAAGCCTTACTGTTTTTTTGTTTTTTTTTTTTTTGACTTGTTCTTCTCACTTAGGGAAAAAGTGGTTTTCAAATGTATTGATTATTCTGAGCTGTGAGTTTGAAACATTCAAAAAAGGAACTTTAAAAATATACAATGAAGGGCCTGACTTTGGAGAAAAATAATTATATGCTACAGAATATCTCTGATGTCCCAGGAAAGACAGTAAATGCCTGTGTAAATGTTCATTGTTCTCTTTTTGGAATCCTCCATTCCCCCAAGGTCCTCTTATTCATTAAGACAGTGGTTCTCTACCATGGGCAGTTGTGACACCCAGGGGACATTTGGCAAATGTCTTGGACTTTTGGCTATGCCTGGGGATTGGGTTTGCTACTGGCATCTAGTGAATATCCCCCAGGGCACAGGGCAACCTCTAAAACAATTGTCTAGTCCCAAATGTCAGTAATGCCAAGCTTGAGAAACCCTGCAATTAGAAAAGAGAAAGAGTTTTGAGGGGAAAAAAAGGCTGACACAGAAATGCTGCCCACTAGGCAGCCGGTGAGCCTCTCATCACTTCCTGGTTCCTCTGGAAATTCTACATACTCAAAGAATTCACCAAGCCTGACAGAATATAGTTTTATTATACAAAATACAGAGCTCTATAGAGCTGAGGAACTGAGGCAAATCTGAGCTTCCTTGTCCTTTCCCCTTAATTGGAGGCAGCTGTATTCACACAGAGCAGGCTGTATCTACCTACCTTCCCAGGAAGTGCCAAGGAGCTGGCACAGCCACCGCCATACTCAAATACTACTTGAATACCACTAACTCGTGGGAGATAGAACTGAAGAACCTCCACTCACTGACCACCCATTGCTGCACCTCCCACACCCACAATTTCCTAAGCTCTCACCCTGACTTACTCTCTGCATAGCACTCACCATGCCTGCCATTTCATGGAGGCATCTGCTAATTGTTTCTCTCCCTCCCCTAGTAGAATAGAGGCTCCGTGAAAGCAGGGACCTTGTTTAATTATTCATTGCCTAGAATACTACCTGGAGTATCATCATAGGCAGTCAATAAAGTTTGTTAAATAAATGTTTTAAATGCCTTTCTATTTTCTTGCTCTCTCTTCATTTCCCTCTTACTAGCTTTTCTTAAAACTCTGAAGCCTGCTATTTTCTGATTTTTATTTTATCCTTTTTTATTTCTTTGACTCAGTATTAAACCAGTCACTGTTACTGACCACTTAGTTAACCTTTGGAGCTAAAAAGTTTGCTGAACTTTCAATGAACAAGTACTAAACAACTGCTATAAGTCACAGTTTTGGGTGCCATGAAAAACACAAAGAAGAATGGGAAGGAGCCTGGACTTGCCCTGTGGAAGAAAAATGGGAGAGAGCCAGCTTTCACACCAGCGCTTTAATGGGGGGACGCGGGAGATCCGCACTGTGATGAAGAAGTGAGCCGGGTGATTCTGCTTCTGCAGATGATAAAAGCTTTCCTGGAAGAAGCAGTCTTTGAAAAGAAACTAGAAAAACAGGAAGAATCAAGGAGAAAGACAGTCCAGGTAGGATGATTATAAGAAAATCAATGTCAGATATATTTTCCTGAAAGGGTTTGACAATAGGGTAGACAGAGAGAAAATATGGATTAACCAGCCTGACTCTCAGTACATGAACTGTAATAAGATGGGACAATGGCTCTAAGCCTTCAGGACAGCGTGACTGTGATAATAGTGATACCAGTGATGCCACTCACAGAAGTCAGAAAGGGGCACCTTTGGGGTGAAGAGTGATTAGTTCGATTTCTGTCATCTTGTATTGCGATTCCAGAACAGCCTCGTGGTGTGGGGGAGCCCTGTTCCTGTCTGTGGATCTTCATGGCTTTGCTCCATGGCCCTTCTAGAAATTCTGTGAGCTAAACAATAGCACTGGGCACATTATTTCTCCTCATAAAATAGCCAGCGTGGATCACGTGGTTTAGCAATAGACTCCTGATCAATAGGCCACGAAGAAAAAGTTTTTGCACTTTATTTCTTATGCACCTCAACTAATTCTAAGTTGGAGCATACGAAATGACCATTTTTATAGGTCAAAATGATTAAATATAGGCAATTTTATGCCAGTGCTATGGTGACAAGCGCACACTCCAGAATCAAAGATACTTGGGTTTAACCCTAGCTCAGAATGTATCAGCTATGTGATTTACACTCTCCAAACCTCAGTTTCCTCGACTATAAAATAAATAACACTGATCTGAGTATTTTACAGATGTTGTGAAGAGTAAGTGAAAGACACATGGGAAGCACTTAGCGCAATGCCAGGCACACCTCATCTTTTGTCCCTCCTATTACAGAGAATATCACGTCCCTCCTTACCTTCGAGGTCACCTTTGTCATTCCCCTCCTCCTCTTGTGATCTTAGCTTCCCTGATCTTCCTCCCTCCCACACTGCCAACCACGTCTCTCCACTCTGCAATCATGCTCCGGTCTTCAATATCCAGATAAAACTTGGCTTGACTCCGCTGGCCCCACCTGGCCACACTGCTGTGTTCCTCACACTTTTAACAAACTTTGTGAGTATGTAATTTATAACCTCTGCCTCTGCTTCCTCAGGGTCCACCCCATCTACAGCTCCTTGAAGTAGAATAACTGCCCCCAAAACCCTACTGACATGGTCATCCCAAATATTACCAGTGACTCCTGAATGAACAAGTTTAGTGATCCTATCTCAATTGTAGGCCCCTTTGATTTCTTTGAATTATTTGAAACTGTCACCCCCCTATTCTGTCACAAAACGCCTCCAAGGCTTCAGGATTTGAAATCACCTTTGGTGGCACGTCCATGCCTACAACAGGGCCCTCGCCAATTCACGCTGCACTTCCCTCCCAGTGTCTCTCGCATCCTATTCCCCATACTCCTACCACACTTCTTCTACTTAAACATTTGAATCGGTCTTTACATATATCTAAAATTTGCCACCAAAAGAAGAGCATATGTGTATACATAATTTTTTCAATTTCCAATTAAATTAGTGGGTAGAGGAGGGAAATGACTAACTCAGGGATGACAGCGATTGTTCAGACCAATGACGTTGGAGTTCTTGCAGACTAGTCATACTGAAGGAATTGTTGCATTTATTTGAAAGGAGGCATAGTTAACCTACCTTACTCAGGATCCATTCCTGTGAATCTTGCTCTGGGCATATGTCTGACCATCAGAGATTACAAGGAGAACATAAGGAAAGAGGAAAACTGTTCAAGGAGAACTACAAAGAAGAAGTGATTAACTGGCTTCCCGTGCTGAAGCCTTATCAGTGCCGTGCATAAGGCCGCACTATCTCCATGGACCACATGTGGAAAAATCAATCCCTGGGGCCTTATACAAGCCTGATAGTGGCCGTTACTTTTTCTCTTTAAACTCACTCTCACTAAATAATCTCCTCTGAGTCTTACAATAAATATAAGACATAGTTCACCTCGAAACATGTTTTTCCATGAATCCTTAAACTAGATAGTCTTGTTATTAAATAAATTCCTTAAGTTTGGGCCTGTCTTTAAATATATCTGAAATTGTCACCAAAGTATCTGACTGCATAAGTCTGTAAATTCCTAATTAAACTCGGTTCTTAAAAAACACTTCTGTATAATTTTTTTTTTTTTTTTACAAAACGTTTTTTGAAGAGTTTGTTTTTCTATTTGTAAGAGAACACAATTCTCATGTCATTTATTCCCAATGCTTTCATCAAAAACACCCAGGAGGATTTCATCTTTATCTTCCTTGAACAAATCAGATGAATGTTATCGCTACAAGTTGGCATAGAGACATCTATTTTAAAATTTGTGGAGTATGTTAATGTGAAGATAATGTATTCAGATATGCTTTTGGTGATAATGGTTCTAATTGGGGCATCTTTTTATCTTTTTTTTTCAACCATAACTGAACTCTTTTTATTCTACATTCTTTCCATCTTTCCTAATATAGCAGCCACAAATCTTTTTTTTCAATCTGCAAGATGGAAACTTTTGTGAAATACTTTCTTTTTTCCAGTTTAAGGAGAATGTTTCATCACTTGAAAGAAAATGAAATAAGAGCCAACAGAAAATGAGGCTAAAATCACCTTGTCGGGAATGACTGAAGGCTACAGAGAAAATGAAGAAGGAAAAACAGAAACAAACATTCAAATGAATACAAATGGATCCAGTCAGACTGCAAAGAGAAGCAAATAGGTCTCTGAGGAAAATAGCAAGGAGCAAATGTTTGGAAAGTACACAAAACACTCTGCTCAGCTCTTCTTAATTTCGGCACACTTCCTGCCATGTTCTTGGGAAACTTACAGACTCTTTCTCTGATCACTAGAGCTCCATTCTGTCTTTCCTAGAGAGTCAATAAAATTGAGAAATATTTGGGATTGCCCACCCAGGGATGGGGGCTGTACAGAGGACTGAGGAGTGCACTAAGCTACGAGCAAGGAGGCCCAGGTTCAGGTCCTAGGTCTACTTCTCATTGTCTGTAGAAGGCAACAGTGTTTCTCTCGAAAAAACTAAGACAACAGACGTTCATTATTCCCCACATAGCAATATGGACCAAATAAGTTACACTAGCAAGTGATGGATGCTAAGAAAATGTCAGCATGATAATGTCTGGGCATTAGTGTCCAAGAGATGTTAAACCAGACTCAGGAACAAGCACATGATTAGCGTTCTATAAATATTTGTTAAATGAGCAAGCGAAGGAAGGAAGGAGTCTGGCAGTATACAGCGCCAGCCTGGCCAGTGGAATTAAGAAAGAGAAGCTTGAAATCTTTGTTATAAGATATTCTGAACAAAATCCTGACCCTGCAACATACTAGAAGCTCTACAATATTTGTTATATGAAGGAATGAACCCATCCAGCCAGCAGCAGGTATATAATTTGTGAGATTAAGTACAAAATGAAAATGCAGGGCCTCTTGCTCAAAAAGCAAGAAAAAAAAGAGCTGTTAAGAGTACTAAAATATAAAGTTCTTTTTTCTTTCTTCCATACTTTCTCTCTCCATTTATCCTGGTGTTTTTCATTTGCTATTTAATGTTTTTCTAAATAAATAAAAATTAAAATTTTACATTTAATATGAATTTTACCATTCATCTTTATATCTGTAATGCTAGTTTTAAATGCAAATATAAGAGCATTTAACTAGTATGCAGAATCATCACACACACTCATACATACATACGTATAATATTCCATTCTTTCTAAACCAGTGGAAACATTGCACAAAACTAATTCAGTAATTTCCTTTTTTTTTTAACTTCTTGATATGCGCATATTCCACAGACATTCTTTACCTTCAGCTCATTGGTTAATAAGGAAAAATTGAAAGGAAAAGAAACTATGATGCCTGCACCTTTCCTTGCTTTTTTTCTAATTTCAGTGTATGTGGTTGGCTAAGACAGTGAAGTAACGTAAGTAAGAAAAGACATGACAGGGTGGTTCATGTTTCTTAGAGTAACACTGCCTTCTAAGCAATTTCTGATTCAAATGGGAAGCGTAGCCTCCTGGGGCTGTCAGCACCCTCACTTACCGGCCATCCTAGAGCTCTGAGTCTTGCTGAACTCACGTGCATCCTAAGTGGTCAAGAATTCTATGCCTATCATGCCACTATCTGCATATCGAGCAACAAGGAACTACAGACACACATCTCACATGAATCTCCTCTGCTCATAAACATGCCTCATTGTCCCCTCAGTCTTCATTGACAAAACACAAGTTGTCAGCCTGGTAAGTAAAGTTCAGAGGTCAGGGCATGAGCCGTTATAAAGATGTTAAACCAAACCTAGAACCTAACACATAATAAGAGTTCTGTAATTAGTCGTTGAATGAATGAGTGAATACAGAGAAATAACAGGGAAGTAACCAGAAAATAAAATTATTAAGAATTTCAGGACAGCAATATCAGAGCATTAAACCAAGTGCAGAGCCCTTCTGGACACAGGGCCCTATGCAACTGCACGTGCTGCAGGCCCATGAAGCTGGCCCCATATCCAACAGACCAGTAAATTGAAAAAGAGAAGACAGCAAGGTAGTAGTATGTGGGCACGAGTCACGTAATATTGATAATAGTAATAATATAGCTAATATTTATTAAGTGCCTTCTATGGCCAGGAACCATTCTAAGTGTTTTATATGCATTAATTTATTTAGGCTACACCACTATCCTATGAGGGAGGAAATGATGTCATGTCTAATCTGAAGGTAAAGACACTGGAGCACAAATAATTATTCTAGAAAGTGGTAGAGCCTGGATTACAACTCAAGCAGTCTGGCTCCAGGACTGATGCTACTAACCACCACGATGCAGCCTCTAGCATTATTGAGCATTTAACAGATACTGCTGTAAGTGGTTCGCATGGATTATCCTCAGGATCTACCTCTAAGGTAAGTGCTACCATTATATTTTGCTGATTTTACAGAAAGAGAAAACTGCAACTTGAAGAGGATAAGTTCTTCATCTATTATCAAAAATCTAACAAGTCCTAGAGGTAGGACTCAAATTTAGGTCAGTCTAATTCTAACATTTATGTTGTTAACCCTTATACTAAGTCCCTTCCAAGGAGCTTATGTTATCTCTGGATGATAACAACCTAGTAAGAGAGAGAGCCATGTGCCGAAGTCACCATAATACCAGTCCAATCTCCTGAGTAATGTAATTATTAAAGGATGTTTTCAGGGTAAAGTCCTGACTATCATACAAATATGAATTGAACATGGGTCGAACATTTTACTTAATTCATTAATTAATGAGGAATCCAGTAAGATATATAAAACCAGTTCAAAGGAGAATCTAAAGAACAGACTCATGTAAAAGCAATCAAGAATACTAAAATAAATTTGCTAAGAGATGTGATACTGATTAACATCCACATGACAAGGATCTATTACATCTCCACTACTCAAAATTTGTTTGCATCTTTATGGGCAAGAATCATTTCCATTATTGTCAGTTTTCTATACCTTAAAGACTCGTAAAGTAGCTCAAAGACAATGAAAGATGAAGATTTTTATGGATTGAGATGATCCCCAGAAAAGTACAGGAGGTTCTCAACTAATACTGTTTCATTACAATGTTGAAGAGAGAAAAAAAAATGGATCCCTGGCCCGGGCCACTATCTATATGGAGTTTGCACTTTCTCCCCATGTCTGTGTGGGTTTTTGGATACTCTTGTTTCCTCCCACATTTCAGAGATGTGCCTGTGAAGCAAACTGGAGTGTCTACATTGTCCCAGTCCAGGTAAGTGTGGGTGTGTGTGAGTGTGCCCTGCGATGGGCTGGCGTCCTGTCCAGGGCTGGTTCCCACCTTGTACCCTGAGCTGCTGGGATAGGCTCTGGCCACCTGTAACACTGAACTGGAATAATTAGGTAAATAATTATCTTGTTTTTATTAATCTTCATTAAATATATATATAGCTCACATATATTTCATGTTTAATATTAGAAGTGTTTTTGGTCTTTAGAAGTGTTTTTGGTCTTTAGAAGTTTGGTAATGTTTTTGTGACAAGAAATGTGCCATAGGAAATTAACTCGTTTATATCAATTAGCCTATGGTAAAGTTGGTTTCATTATACCTCCTTTTGCTTAAAGTCACAGTTTCCAAGAACCTATCGAAGCCATTGAGTGAAGACTTACTGTACTCTAGACATCATCTAGCTTTTCATTGAGAGGACAACCTACTAGTAATATTTTTACCCATTTTTCTTTCACAAATTTTCCTGAGAAGAATTATTCTCTGCTTCTTTTTCTTTTCATTGAACTCTTATAGAAAAATCCTACCCCTCACAAACTCAGTATCTGCTTTCTCTTTGCTCCTGAGGAAATCCTGTGATGATGAAGACCATAAATTCGTAATGACCCCAATCAGCTGAACCCTTGATATAGCCTTCATGTATCCTACTGCATTCCTGCGGTCATTTAACTGTCTGACTCTATACAAAAACTATGTCAAACATTTTCATCTCTCATAAAATTTCTGATCAGAATAACTTTCAAAATATTTAGCTACCATTAAGGTGTGGGTACCCACTGATCAGAACAGGGACTATATATAGCTTTGATGTACAAGAGTGCTAAACTCTAGGATCATAGGAACATTTAGGGGTCCCGAACAAGGGGGCACAAAAATAAGGGTATATGGGTACTCAAAATATGACTTAGAAGTATTCCATTTTTTTATCCATCAGTATGGCCAGATTTCTCCATGTCTCCAAATCTCCCACCTCCCCAATCTCAACAGATGACTTCACCTCCTACTCCACAGGGAAAACTAAAGCCATCAGTTCTCAACTAACAAATGTATCCTCCTACAGCATCCACCCGAACCTCTTCTCGTTCTCAAATTTAGAAAGGATTCTGTATGACACATGAAGAGTGTATCTTATGTCAGTTACAAACAAGATAATGGAAGAAAAAAAAGACAAGATTGGGCTTAAAAAATACACTTATATGGAGGACGGGAAGGGAACACTGAATGGAAGTAGATACTACTGCTTAGTTTGTTTTATGTTTCATCAAAACTACAGAATAGTATAGACAAGAATGATCAAACATACATGAATCCTATAAGAGGATCTCTTCAAGGAAAATTTGTTGTGAGTCACTTCAAAAGGTTGAGAGTCACCTCCTAGCAGGAGTATATTAGGGAGCCTCATTATAAATTCAACTGGAAGGAATCCAAAGGACATTTGCAATATATCAAATCCCTAAAAATAAGAATTTTATGTGTGCTTCAAATGAGTAGAGAAATTGAATTTATTTTGAGGACATCACTAAGGTACAAAGGACCAGAAATGCTATGAAAACTTTTTATACTTCCACTTGGCAGACACGAATAAAAATTGTGTTTATCTCTTCAGAAGTGAAAAAGAGATTCATGTGCTAGTAGTGAGCATAGATGCTGCTGCAAAAAAGTAGTAATGGACTAAGTACTAGGCTTAGCATCCTCTAATAGGACCTCAAGAAATTTGATAAGGAACATTGAACGTTGGTGTTCTCAAACACAGTTTTTGTATTTTAAACCAGTCTTTTTTTTTATTATTTCAGAATATTACGGGGGTATAAATGCTCAGGTTATGTATATTGCCCTTCCTCCCACCCCTGCCCCGAGTCAGAGCTTCAAGCATGTCCATCCCCCAGACAGTGCGCATCAGGATGTATATACCCATCCCCTCCTCCCCACTCCCATCTGCCCAATGCCCGATAAATGTTATTCCTATATGTGCACTTAGGTGTTGATCAGTGAAACCAATTTGATGGTGAGTATGTGTGGTGCTTATTTTTCCATTCTTGGGATTCTTCACTTAGTAGAATGGATTCCAGCTCTATCGAGGAAAATACAAGAGGTGCTATATCACCATTGTTTCTTATAGCTGAGTAGTACTCCATGGTATACATATACCACATTTTATTAATCCACTCATGTATTGATGGGCACTTGGTAAACCAGTAATTCTTAAACTTGAGCTTGCATCAGTTTTCTTGATAAAACGCAGATTGCTGGGCCTTGTTCCCAGAGTAGCTCACCAATTTATCTGGGAGACAGCCTGAGAATTTGCATTTCCAACAAGTTTCCTGATGATATTGATACAGCTTTGGGAATCACTGTTCTAAACTACATCTAAAAATAAATTAAACCAATGGAAAAATACTTATTTGAGTGAATGAAAGGGCAATAAAGTAATGGCAAATTAAAAAAAAAAAAAAACAAAAAAAACCAGCTACTTCTGAAGAAATAATTCCTAGGAGCCTCTGACCAAATGCAATGCTAATTAGCTCAGCATGGCACAGTTGAAGAAAATAAACTGTCCTCAAAGTCTTTTTGCTGTACTTTTCCAGACTGCATCATTTGTTTTATAGTTTGTTCCCCCATTTGTTTAGCTTTTATGGCTTTTGCCATCTCCCTAGGATTTCTCTTTATCTTACACTACCGTCCTTCAGTGGATTGCTTGACACCTGGTTTAGCCTTCTTTTTCCTTGACTCTTGGAACTCCTCCTTTTCACACAGCATGCTGCTCTGACTGGCATTAGGAAGTTGCTGATTCTCCCAGATTCTTTGTGTTGTTTTGGTTTCACCCCCAGCTGATTTCAACTCACTGAAGATCAAGCTAACTAAGAGTGAATATTCTAAATTAAAGTCAGACAACTGAAGCAACATAGACGAGATAGTCTCAGCTCAGAATGTGCCCTGTCTTATTTTTGTAGAGTCAACACAATGCAAAAGGATTTTTATTTACTTGACTGGCTCTGCTGCTATTTCTGCAATCAGCTGATCTAAAATTGCAAAAAAAAAAAAAAAAAAAGAGAGAGAGAGAAGACACTGTGCCTGCTGCTATCTTAAGGAAAAGAAAAGTCAACAAAAGAATGGAGGTGAGTGGGAATATAATTTTCTTTAAATGAGTGGAAACCACAGCCATTTAGAAGGATGCATAACTAAAAGTTAATGGATGCCTCTGTCACCTGATTCAGAATTAAGTAAATTGTGTTTGGGGAGGGGACAGCAGAGCAAAGAAGGGTAGTGGCTTAACGCAGCATAAATAGACCTAAAAAAGCAGAACTCATAAATTATTTTTAAAATTCAAATAATAAAGTTCAAGTGTTAGAAAAAATTTTCTAGCCACTTAAAGTTGGTTATATTTCTAGATAATATAACCCTCTTAAAACAAATACAACTCATTTCTAAGAGATTTTAAGTATGCTGTGATGGTCTGTTTTATGTGTCAACTTTGTTAGGCTACAGTCCCCAGTTACTCAATCAAACACTAATAGGGGGATTGCTGAAGACATGCTGGAGATGTGATTAAAGTCCATAATCAGTGGACTATTTAGATAGCCCAGGCCTTACTAGCAGAACAGATGCTACTCTGAATAGAAAATTCTGCCTGTAGACTACAGCATCAGCTTGGCCCAAGAGTTTCAGCCTCAGCGTTCTTCCTAACAGCCTGCCTATGGATCTTGGACTTGTCTAGCCACCCCCACAATTACTGAAGTCAATTTCTGACAATAAATCTCTTAACATATATCTCCTGCGGGCTCTCCTTCTTTGGTTGAACCCTGACTGGTACATTTTCCTTTTATAGTGTTCAATATATCACATGTCTACATCCTACTTATTCCCACAGGCCAGCACCAATTCTCTCCCATCTAATAAATGAATATGCCAGAAAGACGTGACCAAGTAATCATTAAGAGTTAGTAGAGAATTTCTGTTTAAGGCAGCAGTCATAGCCCAATTTCTTCAATTAAGTGAGCCAAGAATTTTTTAACAGATGAAAAGCATTGGGCAATGCTCATAAACCAGAACTTTTAAAAATTATGCGATCTATGGCATATGTAGAACCATACTGGAGAAAAGATTCACTGCAAGAATAGAATTTGATTGCCAGGAAAGTGAGAGGACAAGATCTCAGCCACCACAAAACTAGAGTAATAATAAATGTCACTAACATTGGAGCATTTACAAGGTGCTGCTAGGCATTGTTTGAAGTGCTTTATAAATAGTAAGCCTCATAACACCCCAATGAAATAGATACTAGAATTATTCCCATTTTAGAGGTACAAAAACTGAGGCAAGAATGATTAAGCAATTTGCCCCAAAACACTCTGACAAGTAAGTGACAGAACCAAAATGCAAACCCAGTTTGGCTGTAGAATCTGCACTCTCAATCCCATATTACCTCATGGGTCCTGGGAGCAGGAAAGGGCAGTGGGATGACAATGGGGACATTTAGAATGTACCATTGCCTTCACTAAGTAGAATGCCAGCATGATGAAAGGGACCCACCCTTCGTGCCATCCCGACCTGGAGTAGATGGTGTGCTAAATGAGCAATATACCAAATACAAAAGAGGCTGCCGGATTACTCTAGGCTATTACGACAAATAAGGAAATCAAATCCTTCTTTCTCACCCTACCGTGCATCGGGCATCGATTCCTCTTCATAATGCTGTCCCACCTAAATATTTCTTAAATATATTCCCTTAGTTCCTAAGCCCTTCTTGTCTGGGGCTTTCTAAAATGGTCTCCCCATATCCACTTGCCCCTGTGGTCTGTCCTCCACATCGGAAGCCAGAGTGGGCCTTAAAAAAAATTAAATATACCATTCGCCCACTTCCTGTTTTCCAGGGCTTTCCATTGCTTTTGGATTATTCTCGGGGTCCTTCCCATGGCCTGCAGGGCCCAGCATATTGGCCACTCCCTCCTCCCTGGACTCTTCTCCCTGTGCTCACTACACTCTTGTCACTCCCTCCAACTCGCCAGGATCCCAGTACGTTTTTATAACCTCCACCACTACTGGTAATTAAGTAGATTTGTGTGTAATTGTTTGATACATGACTTCTCTAGAAGTTTGTAAACTGTGTAAGAATCAGGTCTGCCCTACTCATTGTCACATCTCCAATGCCCAGCCACATCTGACACAGAGCTGGTCCTCAGTAAATATGTGCTAAATAGATGAATCTTTTTGCTACAGTGAAGCAGCTTCCAGTCCCAGAAGTTCTTCTGTCCCTCTCTCTGAAATGGACAAAACGAAACCATTGGAAAAATGCAAACCTCTGCTCTCTCTTTTATCTGGAACTAAAGGAACTATAGGAATAGTCTCTGACAGAACACAACTCAACTCCAAGCACACATAAAAAGCACCCACCTATAAGGATGACAAAAG
The DNA here is from genome assembly GCA_004363605.1 of Indri indri. Lineage (NCBI taxonomy): Eukaryota > Metazoa > Chordata > Mammalia > Primates > Indriidae > Indri > Indri indri. The sequence goes on along the minus strand of RJWJ010013530.1, from coordinate 20,263 downwards.
ACAAAAATCACTAGACAATAGATACATTTTTGTAGTTTTTTAAAAAGTGAAGAATTTGGGGAATCATAACAAAGGCCCGCAATGTACTGTGACAAATTCTGGAAAGTTTGCAAAAAGTAATCTATTCATATTCTCAATTGTATTTGCATATATGAAAAAGGAACAATGTAAGTTAGGAGAGATTGTTTTTCAGATGACAATCAAGAAAGTTGAATTTTACTAAAGGCAGTAAAGTTAAATTAATTAGATAACACCAAAAACACACAAATGTATCAGAAGACACGTTTGACAAACTCTTCCAGAATTCAGCGGAAAATTTCGAAAAAAGACAAATACACTGAACAAAACACTGTCAACATGGGAGTTATGCAGAATATCCAATACGAAGTAGTTTAAGGGCAGAGAAGGGCCAGAGGAGAAGCAATAGGCAAATAAATACTAGGAAAAAAATATGCCTGATTTGAAAGGAAAAAAACATAAATTTTCATGTAAAAAAGGTCTACTTAGTATCCTCATAGATTCATTTACTTAAAAAATTTAAAGAGCCACAACTGTACAGATCCTGATTAAAGTTTTACATTTTAAAAAGATAGAAAAGGTACTCAAGGACAGCAAAATAGGTTAACGACAAAGAAAAAACAGGAACATAATCAGTAAAATGTCAGGTTCTGCTTAAGTAGTTACACCAACCTTAATGTGGAATTTAATACAAATATAATAACTCTGAAAAGATAAAATTCACACCTATCAAAGAAACTAATGATAAAAGTCTAATGTTAGTTGAAACAAACTATGACGGGAGGGAAGACAGAGAGAAAAGCATTTTATTTACTTATTTAATTTCAGAATATTACAGGAGTACAAACACTTTGGTTACGTATGTTGCCTTTGCACTGCCCAAGACAGAGCTACAAGCGTGCCCATCCCCCAGACAGTGTGTACCGCACCCCTAGGCGTGAATATACCCATCCCCGCCTCCCCCACCTACCTGCCTGACACCCAATGAATGTTACTACTATATGTGCACATAGTGTTGATCGGTTAATACCAATTTGATGATGAGTACATGTGGTGCTTGTTTTTCCATTCTTGTGATACTTCACTTAGTAGAATGGGTTCCAGCTCCATCCGGAATAATATAAGAGGTATTAGTTTACCATTGTTTTTTATGGCCCAGGAGTACTCCATGAGAAAAGCATTTTAAACTAGAAGGATGTTAGAGCTCAATGGAGAAAAGAAGCCACCAAAGCCTGGGTTCAAATTCTGGCCTTGCCAATTACTAGCTTTGTGCTCTAAAGCCAAGTGACTTCACTTCATGGAACTTATTTTCTCATAAGTAAATGGTGATAATATCATCTACAGGGCTCCTGCAAGTATTAAATAATATATGTAAATCTTTCACTTTGCTAACTGGAACACAGTAATCACTCAAGCTGCTATTAATATAAAATGCTATGTTTTGAATATGGAGAGAGGATTACAAGTTCAAATAACCACTAGAAGAACAAAAAGGTCAGATAAAAATAGAAAATTACAAAGAAAACCTAAATAATAGGAAAATAAAGTGGAAATATTTTTAAAAACTCAGAAGACTGAATAAAATAGGATGGATATATGTAAAACCAAATTATCAGAGAAATAATAAATTATAAATTCATATAGCTATAATTACAGATTTTGTATACCTGTTTTTGACAGAGAAATTAATATCATAGAATTAATAAGAGGTATTACTTAACTTTGTACCTGCAGAGCATATATATTACTTTTGAATATTTAGAGAATATTTACATAATTAATCATATTCCAGTCTACTAATAAATTCTCAGAAATTCCCTCAGAAAAGTTTAGAAATCACTGGGGCAAGAGGGCAACTCAGGTAGGAAGCTGACTTGGGAAGGATATTTTTGTTCTTTGTTGGTTCTCAGACAGAAGCCTGTCTCCTATGATGAATCAGCTATTGTGCAGGTGAAAATTAGACCCTCAAGAGGAACAGCAATGCTTGCTGGACAATAGGCTGACATTTCCTACATTAAGGCTTTTCCTTTGTTTTTGCATTCCTCTCCAGGTACTGCATCTCCCAAAGCATGCTGGGAGAAAAATCCAGCCACAGTCACCATTTCTAATAAATGCAATGACTTTCTAAGCACTACCAGATTAATGAGAAATCTTTGACCCTGGTGTTCTACTTTAAAAAAGAAAAAGGGAAGGATCAACATAAAAATCCTTACGATACTAGAGCAACTATCCTGGCTTCCCTCTTGTATCAAATTAATAGATCCTTCACGTAAATTCCAATATATTTGCAAGTAACTTGCCTTTTAAAGGAGATGACTTTTATTGGATGCTTTTTGAGGATGAGTGAATTTGAAGAAAATTCCTGTACCATACTGAACACATCATACTCATTCTCTTCTTACCTCATTTTCCCTCTCGTGGCCTCTTTTTTCCACCATGTACCTCACTGTCCATCTAGGGCCTGTATTCATGTAACTTCCTAACTTCTTTACCCCATGTCACCCTCCCTTGCTCTGAACCTGCTGTTCTCACGAACCCCAATTATATACTTGGTTATTTTCTTATATAACATAAGGACTATGTCTTACCTTGCTTAATAAGCCTCATAGAAGCTAGAACTAGATACGGAACTATGAAGAATTGAACTGTATTATTTTCCTCAATCAATATTTGAAATACTTTGTCTCATTCTCTATGTGCGGCTCTTTTCAAGTTACTTTAGGTGATTTTATTACTTGTTGTTACCTGATTTCTGCTATAATACTAATTCATTTATGTTTCAAATGTTCACAATGAAAATTTTTTAAAGTATGCATATTAACGGGACAATCTACACTAAAAAAAGGCACACAATTTTTGTTAGAAGCGGAAAAACTGAGAATTAGAGTAATTAACTTAAAGGTCAACTAATTTTGGCTTTTAGTATCTATATATTTAAGGTTTTTGAAACTTTTGACAATTAGAAATTCCTGCATAAGAATTTATGTCTGTTGAATTCATAAATGTGTTATGCTTAAAGCAAATACAATTTCAAAGGCTGTGAGATTAGAGAGACTTTACATCAGATCAGAGCAATCAATATCAAGGCAAAGTGCTACTTGCAGAATGTTAACAAAAGTGAATGAACTTCTCATTTTGAAGAGTTATAGTAAAATCTATTTAAACAGTATAATTCTTTTCAAGCTGGCCATGGGAAAAGGCTAAAATGAAAAAAGTGTATCAGACTGATCAAAATAATAAGTGATATAAGAGTAGTTCAAAGACCATTCTTTTTGGCATATTTTTGGGCGTCCAGACATTATGTGATTATCTAATTTCAATGTCTTCACTCCTTTCAGCTCCTTACAATGGAGGGCATCAAAAAGTATCTAAGTAACAACCACCAAAAAAACCCTAAAAATATTAGCATGTTCAGTTTTTACACAGCAGGAAGGCTGTGAAATTTCAAAATACCTCTCTAACACCAGGAACCCCAGAAGTTGATAGCATGTCTGCATTTCAAGGAGGATTCTTGTACCATTTTTTCCCCTCACCTTCTTACAAATAAGTTTTTTCCATTAATCGAATATTTCACACTGTCTTCAAAGAGAAATTGGACTATGCCTTCTCTGCTTAATAGAACCAGGTATTAAGAAATTGGGACAATTATATAAAAAGCTTAGCTCCTTTATATCATCATTACATGAGATTCTTTTCTAAGTTCTTCTAAAACGAGGTCAGAGAATACGGCCTACGAGAAACTGTCTTTGAAATTTGTTGAAACAGGCTTTATGACCTGGGATGTGTTCGGTCTTTATAAATATTCCATGAGCTAGAAAAAAATTAATATTCTTTTCTTCAGTTGTTGGGAGTTCAGTGTTTAAAAAGTAGTCATTAAATCAAGACGGTTGATTATATTTTTCGAATCTTCTATATGCTTATTGATTTTTGTCTGCTTGATTTATCAGTTACTGAATTAAATTCTTCCTTTATGCTGTTGATCTGTCAATTTCTGCTCCTATTTTAGTTCAATTTTTACTTTACATATTTTGAAGCTATGTTATTAAATACCTCTAAATTAGAAATTAATATCTTCCTGAAAAATTGAAACTTTTATTAACAGGTAACAAACTTTATTTCTCATAATGCTTTTTACATTGAAGTCCATCCACTTTTTCCATTTACTATATCTGCATCATTTTTCATCTTTCATTTTATATTTCCTGGTATATCTTTTTCCATCTTTTTACTTTCCATCTTCCTGTGTCCTTATAATCATCACAAAACACTGTCTCTTGTAAACTGCAAGTTGTGGAATATTTTTAATATAGTCTGAAAAATTTGTATATTAAGTAGGAAATTTACCACATTTTTACATTTATGTAATTACTAATATAAATGGATTACTTTCTACAGCCTTGTGCTTCCTCTTTTCCCCACTTTTTATTTTTTTCTTTTTCTTCCTTGCTTCTTTAGAATTGACATTTATTTCTTAGTTTTCCCCTTTTATTCTGTTTTTCCAACCCTAACATGGAAGACATTGTCAAATGAAGCAATGATGAGGTTCATAAATTTGGAAAGGAGAGTTTTATTTCTCAGAAAGGATTTCAGCCTGCATGGTGGCCATTCCGATGGGCTGGAAGCATAGCCTCGGGCAGAAGCCAGCTGAGAGCATGTATGCATATTAACGGGACATATTAACTGGACAATCTTGAGGGAGGGACAACAGGAACAGGAATTTATGCTGAATAGAGTGGCCAAATATACATATTTAACAAGCTATGAGGAGTCGTAAATATTTATGAAAGGAGAAACATGCACATGTGCAATTGAACTTCAAGCCCCTTCATGGGATCCATGTTCAGGAAATGGTGGTCTTAGCATGATCCAAGAATGGAGTTTTCAGCCCTCTGACATCAAAAGCCAAAGCAAAAGTCAAGTGACTGTGGGATTAAAATCAGGGATTTGCTGGAGAGATCTGTTTCCCGACTCCACCCAGAGCCAAGGCACAAACAGGCAGTATCTCCGCCATTGCCTGGGCTTTGTTCTAGCTCACTATGGGAAGTGAACCAGCCTTATTCAAGGGTCTCTGATCTAACCTCTGCCCTGCTCAGACCCAGCCTTTGTCCACCCATAAGCATGACCCACCTTGACAAATGTCCCCAGGCAAAGGCCAGCTCCAACACTTATTTACCCGTCTATATTCATGCTTTCTCATTGTCTCTGGCAGATTACAATTTCCCTTACATTATTGCCAGCCCTGCCATTTTTAACTACATTTTAACAAGCATTTTCTTTATATTCTTTGGCAGGATATATTCTCCATTAACTGGTCCATCATATAATAGAAAATCAAAGCCAGCCCTGTTTAACTGTAGTTCTGCTAGAACTTTGGGTTGGCCCCTAACAACTCCACTGCAAAATAAATGTACATCAGTGATTTTGAACACTTTGCCTATTTTAACAGTGAAATTCTAGAACTCTAGTCTGTGTTCTTCCAAGAATTGACTTGATGAAACTTGGGAATCCACTGCATTGACTTTGCTGCCTTATCTGTGAACAAAAATTAGTAGACGCCTCACTTTCAACAAAGCTGTGTAGGGTAGGCATTACTTGCCTTATTTACAAATATGAACAACTGAAATTCATAGCAGGATGCGCAGGTCATTACGAGCAGCTTGAGGTAGGATCCATAACTGGAGACTGAGAGCAGGAACTCTGGTCATTTCTTTCACAGTCCTTTGTTCTTCCTATACAGACAGGTTTTACAGTTTTACCCAAGCAAACTGGAGCTAGTTAGCTTTTGAATAAAAACAGCCCTCGGAAATATCTAAGTTTATCACATAAGTGACTAGTAAAAATTGCAATGGGAATTTTGGAAGAACATTTTACAGATAAACATGAAGATGAATGTTGCTTCTTAAACAGACAAAAAGAACAGGGCATTTATTAGTGATGATGCAAGTAATAAGGTTAAGAAAAAGCCATTTGTTTTTCAACAATTCCACCAATGCTCTTGAATTATGAGCGATAACGCAGCAGCCACTTCAGATCTCTGTCTTGAAATTGTCACTGATCTATTACAGTTCTCACTGCAGCAGTATGATAATATCTTCTAACAGATTCATCTGTCTCTACTAAAGGACAAATAAACTAGTGGTTGGAAAAGGACATATTTTAATTAAAGTTGAATGCTCATACTTTAAGACAATGGTATCAATTTAAAAAAGACAAATTAGTGTAAGTTTTTGCTGAATAGCACAAGAATTTAGCAAACTGCCACTATCACTCTCATAAATTTTGTTCCCAAAGCATCCTTAGCCCAGTTCCCAGTGACTACTCTCAAGACTGCCTTGGGAAAGGGGATAAATTGGGCAGGGTCTTGTGAGCTCACTTCACAGGCTCTGCAGCAAAGCAGTGGAAAACAGTGTGTCACTATGACTCCGTTTCACCTCCCTGTAAACTCAGTCCTCTGGACCTACCTGTGGGATGATGCTCTTTCTCAGTGTTGCAGCATTTTAATCAGAGCACCACATATCCAGAAGAGGGTACAGGTTTAGCTTTATACTGAAAAGGTCAGAATCTTGCTAGCAGCTGATCAGACAAAAGATGCAAGTATAGTAATAAGGTAAAGATTAAAAACATGCCTCTACTTTGCTCAAGTTGCCTATTGGTTCATACAATACCAACACCAAGCCAGCCTGAAATCCCTCTCACCAAGTCATTGGTCCCAGGGTCTTTGTCCTGCCTCTACAATAAGAATGAGAAGGTCATCATTCCTGGCTCTATTTCTGGCTCTAGCTTTGGATTTTTCAAAGTGGCATCTGTAGAAAATACAAGCCTCTCTCTTGCTTAATACAGATTGCCTAACCTAGAACAACTTTGATGTGTTATTACGCTGAAGGATCCCCCTCCCCATCATGGGTAAGGATGTGAAGGGTCAAATGGGGTGAGGGGAAGAGAGAACCTTATTTTCTCACAGCACACTTGCCACCCTTGCACAGGGTGCCAACTCTTATGCTACAGCCAGACATAACACAATGGCTTCTTAAGGCAGAAGATGCTTCAGGCCAACTGTCAATCCAGATTAGTAAGGACAAAATCCAAAGTGACATTTTATTCGGACACCGAATTCAAATAAAGAGTCAGTCATGAATATAAAGTCATTGTCACGTCAAATCTTACTCATTTATTCACGTGGAAGGCCTAAGATTCTGGGAGTCCGAAGCCCAAGAGTATCTCTGTGAATTCCTGTAAGGCATTGGGTTCCTCCACCCCTGAAATTACAGGGAACGAGCAGGGAGGAAAGGGTTCAGGAAGGGAAGGGACATAAAGGCAGCCTGGGCCTCCTCTGTTCATAACTTCTTGAAGTTTACCTTACCTGCTGCGTCATCCCCCCAGATATGGGCTGTGAAAACAACATCATCCATTGGGAAGGACTCCAGCTTTTAAAATGAATTAAAATTTCCCAACTGCTCTTGCTCGGCATGCTGCTAGGTAACAACAACCCACAGAGATTTGTGTTTATTGCTGTTCAACTTCTGCACTGCTTTCCTACAACCCATCACTCCACCAGACATTTGAGAGTGGGAAGCACAGCTTGGATATTTGCAAATGCCTGGGCAGATTTGGCAAAACACACTAGTAAGCATCTGATAATGTCCACACAGAGGATTCTGTGGGTCTCGTGCTGAGCAATCTGAGTCTGCTAAAATGAGCCTCTCTCCAGAAAAGACTGCATATGACAAGTTAAGAGCAGATTCAGCAGCTCGGTAACTGGCTATAAAGACTATTGATGGAGGGAAGACGCAGAGAAATAGAAGAATGAGCAGCAGTCTTTTGAAAGATAGTCTTCCCAGTCAATTTTTTAATTTTAAAAATTATATGACCACTTTCAGAACTTTTGGAAAAGGGAGAAAACAGTCATTCATAACACCAAAGGTTAACAAAATATTCTTGCTGAATTACAGTTTTGGGGATTTTGCCCCTAGGGATCTGGTTTTTCACTTGGTGGCTACCATCAGGTACATACACTACGTCTGCATCTTAAAGTCACCTCTTTGTCTTCCTGTGCATGGTGTTAGTTTTTGCTGACCCACTGTCTTCTAAAACTTTCTTTCTGGGATATTTTCTTCAGACATAATATATACCTGAGCACTTGTTTCATGGCCTTGGGCTTCCTCTGAAGTTATCCAATTCAAAGGGCTCTTGACAAACTGCAAAATTTATGCTGCTGTCACTCTTGTTAGAGGTACCTCTGTGTCTTTTTTTCCTCTGCCTCTAAACCGTCCCACTCACACACCACAACAGCTTACTCCTGGAAGTGGAAAATAATAATTCTCTCTCCCTAGTAGAAGAAGGAGTAACTACTTTTGTTCAGCTACTATGAAAGCCATGTGTTCTCTCATTAGCCTCCAGACATGCCTTTGAAAAGACTTCCCTCTCCCTTTTCCAGAAATTCCAAAAGGACTTCCAAATTGCCCTTCATACCGTCCCATGTCAAATACCTCATTGCAACTGCATAGGAGGTCAAGAGAACTTTCTGCCCCTAAGGTTATGGCTGCTCCTGTTAAAGATCTCAACATTGTAATTAGTCAAATATTTCTTACCAATACATATGGGTTAAACGTGTCATATTTTAAGGAACTTGACAAATTTTAAGGAAATAAGGATTTAATCTTTAGGTACATCAGTGAGTCACAATGAATCAAAGTAACGACACACACTGAGATGTACATGTGAGTCGCAACATGTTACAAAAATAGCACTTTATTTTTCTTTAACCAAATTATGTCTAACTTTAAGCTCCAGTCATTGGAATGATAAGATCTTTGATCACAGTATTTTTTTTTTATCTGAGTTTTGGGCTTCTGATTTTTTGGGAGGAGGGGGACTCTTCTTTCCCTTAGGGCAGATGCAAACTTACAAGAACCTCTGGGGAACCTGGAAAATGAGGGAGGAGTCTGACCATTAGCCCTTTTTGGCCACGGTATTAATTTCCTACTGCCACAAACTTAGTGCCTTAAAACAACACATATTTATTATGTTACATATTCTGCAAGTCAGAAGTCTGCAGTAATTCTCATGGGGCTAAAATCAAGGTTTCAGCAGGTCTGCGTTCCTTCTGGAGGCTCCAGTGAAGACTGCATTTCCTTGCCTGTTGCATCTGGAGACTTCTCCCAATCTTTGGCTCACAGCCCTCTTCTGTCCTCAAAGCCAGCAGCCACATCACTCCAACCTTTGCTTCTGTCCTCACATCTCACCTCTGTCTCTCCTGCTTCCTCTTTTCCTTATTAGGATTCTTGTGACTGCACTGGGCATACCCAGATCATCCAAGATAACCTCCCCAGCTCGAGATTCCTAACTAAATCACATCTGCAAAGTCCCTTTTGCCCTGTAAGGTGTTAATAACATATTCACAGATTGTGGGATTGGGACCTAGACATCTTTGAGAAGCCATGTTCTGCTCACCACAGCCACCACTGTCACCTTCTGTTGTCATGTCACTGTCAGCCCCTACTCCCCACTGTGTGTCAGGCCCTGCTGTTCTGGGTGCACTCGGAGGCCCCTCACTGTGGCTCTCTCTACTGAAAACAGGCTGGGCCACGACCTTGTACTGTCCTCAGTGGCCCACCTGGGGGCCTGTGACCAGCCTTCAGCCACTGGAGCCCTGTGGCACACAGGGGCCAGAGCTCTGCCACTTATGAAAATCCTCCAAATCCACTTGGGGGCCTGTGACCACCCTTCAGCCAGTGGAGCCCTGTGGCACACAGGGGCCAGAGCTCTGCCACTTATGAAAATCCTCCAAATCCTGTTCTCCTTCTCAGTCTCAGAGAAGCTAATTCTCTCTGTCCCTCCCTGTCCCTTCTCTCCGCAACCTTAAATACTAGCCTTATTGCCTTCCTTCTTGAAGGCCCTTCCCAGCCTCCAAAAGCCTCATTTGGGGTTGTCCTCAAATGCTTAACAACTTCTGATTTTGGCAATAAAGCAGAAAAGTTTTTAATAAATCCCTAAAACAAACAGCACATACTCAGACCCACCAAGGCTTGACCCTTTCTCAAAATGGGTCAAAAATTCATTCCCTTTGCTTTAAAATTTCCTGTAGAAATAAGATTTTTAAAAACCATATGACTATTTTAATAAAATTTCTTATCCCATGTATAAGAAAATTGCTAATGTAAAGGTGAATAGGGAAAAGTATTAGAAATAGGTGTCGCTAAGGAGCAATACCTTATGTAACAGATTTAGCAGAATTGAATCCAACCCCATTTCTGGGGAAATACAGAAAACACCATTATAACACCGATATCAGAGAAAGGCAATCCACAGTATATGAGAATTTTTCTTTAATATTTTAATTATAATTCCAGAGTCATATCTTGACCAACAGTAGTTATTAATCTATGGAATTAATTTTTTTTTTACATTGGAATTCTAGTTCTGTTGAAAACACTATGAAAAAGAGCAAGAACAAAGAAGTTTAGAAAAGAAAGGGAAGTGAGCAATTGAACAGAAAAAAATTATTCGGTGAACCTTCCTAGGTAACACAAAACTGAATCAAAACACACCACATCCTTGAAATTGTACTTTTTCTTTTAGGACTTTAGAAACTGAAATATGCATGAAAAGGGCTGATAGAACCAGGGCAAAGTAAGGTACAATATTCAGCTGTGCTTTGTCATGAAATTATCTTGGAAATAAAACTCTAAAATCCTACGCCCACCTCCTTTTTTCTTTTTTAATTGAGAGTGGATAGCAGAGGAAAGAGAGGCATGAATTAGAGAAGTCCCTGGCATACTTGTATATTTGCCCCTTAGGCCAAGTTAAAAATATTAATGAAAGTGTTATGATATTTTTTCCACCAAAAACATCTGAATTTCTCTGCACTTGCATAGTCATTACGATTCCAAGAGATGAGAGTTAACAATTATTTATGAAGTCATTCAGCCTAGTTACTGACAAAATAAGGCCACAAAAATCATACAGGCCTGTATGTCAACCAGAAACTAGAAAACAGCAGTACAGAAAAAGAGAGATATATTATTTGTCTGTTTATTATAGTGTAAGCAAATAAACAGTCTTCGGTAGTACCCAGCAATTAAATGAAGAAAAAAATATTGTTCCTATTACCATGACAAGTCACGACAGCTGAGCAAATACATTGGTAAAGCAAAAAGCAACACATACTTTAAATTTATCCACATTCAGGTAGTAGGTTTCCAGCTATTTGAGCACCTCAGAAATGCTGGTAATAGATTTAATGTGCATAACTTAAAAAAGATACTGAAATTATTGCAACTGCACAAGCTCCACTTCCAAGTTAAATTTTCAATGAGTAATAATTAATTGATTTGATTATTCTACTCTTTTGCCAAAATTAATACTGTACAGAACAAATATTTTATATCCTAGAAATAACTTTCTACTCTGAGATCTCCCTAGATTTTTAATGAAGGGAAAGCATAAAACATGTGATCATATACCATAGCAACATACCTCCTAGAGGAAAAACAAGAACAACAAGGAAAAGTTGTTGTCCCATTTATTTTACCAGCTGGAAGAGAAATTCCTGTATTAATTGGAGAAAGGCAGAAAGTTACAAGTTAAATGCTCCTGCCCAGCAGCCTCACAATGCCCAAGGTAGCAGAGAACTTGCAAAGCAGAGATTTCATGTTTTCCTTAAGGAAGTAAAGCAAAAGTAAACAGGTATGGGTATTGAAATAAGATGGAATATGTGTAACGACTTTCTACAGAGAAGTGAGATGCATGAAAGTTCTTTTGTCCAGGCTTTCTCTTAAGACTCTTTATTGCAATGCTTTCTATTGTGTTTTCCTTTCGTACCAGTTCTTATAACTCTGTACAAAAAATTTTGCTGGAAGGGGTAATTATGCCAACCTCAAAATAATCTATAGTCTGGCATTCCCACAGTTACCATAAATCCAAGAAAACGGCTTTTATACTTCCATCTACTGAGCCCCTTCCTCTGCTTTTACTACTGATTTTAGTCCACACAGCACCTTCTGTTTCATCTTTTCTGAAAAGATGAAATCATCTTCATTAAGCCTTCTCTTATTTGACACTTTAATGATCTTTTCAATACTTGAAACCTTGTAATATTTATTGTTGCTGCCATTTAATGTATTCAATTAACTCCGACATTACAGTTGTCTTTGTAAATCCATCCATCCTGTCTCCCGACTGGAGCTGTGTGCTGCCTGACGGAAGAGACCATGGTTTACATTTGCTTTTACTTTTTGCTTTGTTTTCTGCATTTGCAATAACTGTAACAGTTCTCTGCTCACCACCACTTTACTATAAAAATTTGATGAGGAGGATGATAAGGAAGAAGGAGGAGAAGGAGGAGAGATAGCTGTGTGATTAGTTATGCCTACAGTTATATAAAGGCTCCAGAATAGAATAAGGTGTTTTTCTGTGCTCCAACCCTCCATTCTTGAAGAGAACACATCATTTGTATCAAAATGCAAAGAACCAAGCAATGACAAGTGACCTATGTCAGTCACTTACAAAGAGAGGATGTCTCACTAATGATTCCTTGTACTTATTGACATGAATCAATTCCATTTACTTAATCACATCAGATTCCCAGGCAATAAATCTGACAATAAAATACTGTTTTAAGCAGTTTTAAGCATTAATTGGGTAGTTCCTGGCCTCTTATGAAAATTATTGTTGAAAATCTCTTTGAAGTCTGAGTCTTACCTTCAAAAATGAAGCCACAGTTAACTCCAGAACTATCATGAAACATATATCATATACATATCAAGGTGATTGTACTCAGCTTACTCAGTTTCTTCTCAAGTAAATTATCCTGAGATGAAAATTTTTATGGTGTAATAACTTGGCCTTTGAGCTCTCTAATATATTTTTTCAACTTAACAACCAAAACAAGATGAGGAGAACTTAAACAGTGTTCAGATGAGAGTCACAAAGATAATGAAAGGAGTGGAAAACAAGATTTCTAAGGAAGGAGACATTATTCAACAAGAAAGGAGAAAGCAGAGACAGAATTTCAAAAGGGGTCAAGGCCAAAAGGGTAGGTAATCCCCAAAATGAGATCAGTTCTTCCCTTCTAGAGAGGGTAGAATACAAAGAAATGGAATTAAGTTTCCATAGTTAATGTATAAGTTGGAAATTGTATTAAGGTTCTCCAGAGAAACAAAAGACATGCACATATCTATATATCTATCTATAGATTATAGATGTAGATATAGATACACGCAGTCATGCATCACTTAACAGGGGTACATTTTGAGAAATTCCTCATTAGGTGATTTCATCATTGTGTGAACATCATAGCGTACTTATACAAACCTAGATGGTATAGCCTACTACACACCTAGGCTACAAACCTGTACAGCATGTTACTACACTGAATACTGTAGGCAATCATAACATAGTTGTACGTATTTGTGTATCTAAACATAAAAAAGTAATACATTTCACTATGATATTACAACAGCTACAATGTCACTAGGTGATATGAATTTTTCAGTTCCATTATCATCTTATGGGACCGCCACTGTATATGTGATTCATCATTGACTGAAATATTGTTATATGGTGTGTGACTTGTGTGTGTGTGTGTGTATACTGTGAGAGAGAGAGAGACAGAGAGGGAGGGAGGGAGAAAGGGAATGAGGGAAAGGGAGAGAGGGAAAGGAAGAGAGGGAAAGGGAGGACAAAGATTTATTTTAAGAAATTGGCTTACATGATTATGGGGGCTGGCAAGTCCAAAATAAGTAAGGCAAGCCAACACCCTGGAGATTTAGGTAGGACTTGATGTTGCAGTCTTGAGTCCCAAGGCTGCAAACTCAGACAGAGTTTCTATGTTGCAATCTGGAGGCAGAATTCCTTCTGCTCCAGGAAACCTCAGTCTTTACTCTTAAGCAAAGGCCTTCAACAGATTAGATGAGGCCTACTCACATTATGAAGGAAAATCTACTTAAAGTCAACTGATTATAAATATTAATCACTAAACAATTCCTTTACGGCAACATCTAGACTAGTGCTTGACCAAAAAAATGGTCATCACAGTCTAGCCAAGTTGACACGTAAATTTAACCATCACAGAAATCAAGTAAAATTTCCTGAAAAGGGAAGTCACCAAACTTCTAACTTATCTCTGGTTGGCTAATTCAGAAGCAATCCCTTCAAAAGGTGAAAAGAGAAATTTTGGTGAGGGTAGCCATGATATTGGTGGTGAAAATGTATATTTTTATAACCATTCTGAAAAGCGTTGAGGTCATATGAATCAAATGTCTTATATCCCAGAATTAGCTCTAAGAAAAATAAAAGCAATTGTGCAAATACATTTGTGTCCAAGGATGCTAGTTTAAGTCATTTGTTTATAATGATAAAAATGGATAGAAAATAAATATCTATAAATATGAGACTGGTTAAATAATCCATGTTGCATCTAAACAATGGAATACTGTGGTGATTCAAAATGTTTATGTAGGCATGGGGTGGGAAGTGGGCTTTCATCTCACCTTCCCTTTCTCGCTGCACCTGTCAGGTGGGATGACACCCCACATGAAATCTGTTCAGATGTCTGGCTTGATACTTTGTTAGTCCTATATAAGATGTTGATTTTGAATTGAGTATCTGCGATTCTTGCTTTTTACTTCTTGCTCATTTTTCTGCTGGGACACACCACTTTACAGAATAAAAATTCCTTCAGATTCTTTGTATTGTTTTATAACTATATATGCCAGACTGCTGTAAACAAATTCCTGGCTTCAGAGGTTCATAACTGGGGCAACTGTGATTAGACTTCATCTCTTACTGGTTGCCATAAAAGCACTTTTGTTAGAATCATGTTGATAATCAGAGCAGCTTTTTTCACAATGTGGTCATCTCACTAGCTATGTTCCAAAAGATACATTGACTATTTTGCACAATAGCTGCTAGTTTTTGAGGAATTCCAGTAAAAGTTTGTGGCAGGTGTGATATCTATCAAAACTATACACAAAGCAGCTGCAAATGCTGCCTCGACCACAGCTAGTGCAGCCCAGAGTGTTTTCAGGAAAAAGCAAATTTGAAGAATTTCCTAACTATACCACTATTACATTTTGACTCTATTTAGAGTGGTGTATGAGAGCCAGCTCACACCTATTCAATAGGGTTGTGTTTAAATTTTCAGGATTAAAGCCAGTTGACATCAAACTAGTAGCTCTAAATAGGCCACAGTGGGAATATGTACACCATGGAAGTCAGCAAAGATAACAAATTAGGGATTTTTTTTCCAAAGAGGTCATAGCTAAATATTTACCAGCACACCAGTGGCTATATGCTAAAATATTCCCCTGGTGGTAGAAACACAAGAAGGTAGGAAGAAAACAAGAAGAGTATAATGTCAAAAAGGCCAAAAGAAGAGAGGGTTTTGAGTGCTGAAATGAAGTTGAGACATGTCTTTTGCTGTACTCATTTCTGTTGGGTATTTATCTGGGTGTGGCACTGCTGGCTCTTAGGATATGTGTATTTTCAGCTTTAGTAGATACGTACTAAGACATCTTCAGCACAATTACACCAATTTATACCTAAAGAAAAAGCATGTTTTTCTTACAGATTTGCAGTTTTTTTTTTATATATTCTAGGGGTGAGTCCTTTTTCATATCTATTACTACAAATATCTTTCCTCACTCTGTGATTTGCCTTTCACTATCTTACTGGGGTCTTTGGGGAACAAAAATATTTGATTTTAATAAAATCTAAGTAAGCAATCATTTATTTTATGATTAGTGTGCCTGCTCTAAGTCATGAAGATATTTTCCCACATTTCTCAAAGCTTGATTGTTTTACCTGTCACCGTCCATCTGGAATTGAGTCTGAGTATGGGTGTGAGTTACAGGTCAAGGTTTAACTTTTGGCTATCCAAATGTTTCAGTTTCATTATAGCAGCTTTATTTGCAGTAGCCAAAAACTGAAAACAACCCACACATACATAAACAGTATATAAATAAAGTGTGAGACTTTCATACAATTAAATATTACTTAACAATGAAAATGAAAAAAATGATGGCTCCCCTAGACATATTGAACCAAAGAAGCTAGGCTCTGAGGAATGCACACTGTTAAGGTTCTATTGTTATAAATAGGCAGAATTAATCTGTGGTAATGACAGCGGTTATCTCTAGGAAATGACTGGGAGTGGGCTTCCAGTCAGCACATAATATTCTACGGATTTTTCTGAGTGGTGGTCACACTGGTATATTTACTTTGCACAAGTTTTTTGAGCAGTTACTTAAAAATCTGTGCTGTTTACACATATGTATATTTTTAAACTTAAAAATACGCTTGCCATAAAGGTGCTGAAAAGGCAAATGTAAGAGGAAAATGCTCATTAGACTTAGCAAAATAAAACTTATCTTTAGTGAGAGCAGTCCATTGGAGCAGTTTCAAGTCGGAAAGGGGGAAAATTAGAGTGGGCAAAGGAGTGATTGAGAGATGAGATACTAAAATAATACTTTCTCTCAAAAGCTTGTGAATAGAAGGAGAGAGGTGGTGGATGTATAAAAATATGATCGTCCTAGGGAGAAAGGAACTAAAACATGTTATGCTATGCAAAAAATTTAATAGAGAAAAATACATTGAAGATACAATAGAGGGGTTTGGGACTCTCACTGGAATTCCCTCCAAAATTTCTCCAAAAGAAATGGAATTATCTTAAACCCCCTCCCTAGGAATCTCATCAAATAACCAGGAAAAATTAACCACCAGAAAGGAGAAAAGACTGGGAGTTGCCACCAGGCCCAAACTGACTTTTCATTTATTCTGAGAGCAGGTCAGGGAGATTACCTAGGGGACTTTATCTGCATAGTAAAACATCATTGTTCCTGTGCGGTTCCACCCATTAGCTTCCTGTAACATGCCTCATCCAGTTCCCAAAGACTCACTTGCTAACCACTGTCTGAGCATTGGGCCTATTCATTCCCTCATTTCCCTCTCCCCTGTGAAGAAGGCATTTAAGCCTCAACAGTCTGGCCCCTTTTTGAGTTCATATTTTGTATAATTCTTCATACGTACATGTATACACATATCCACATAACACATTTGTTATGTTTTTCACTCATTACCTTGCTTTTTGTTATAAGGGTATTATTGGCCATGACCTTTGACAATAAGGTCATTGTCAAATGACCTTTCTGCCCCTACACTGCCCATCTTATATTTAATCTTATTTTACATTTTTGTTCTTGTTCTTTAACTGACTAATTATCAAATCTATAAGTCAGAAGTCCTTGTGAACTCCTCAGAAATATAGATTCCCAGGCCCACCACTGTAGATTCTAATTTAATAAATGTGGAGTGAGCTGTGACTGTATTATGTGTCTTACAAGTAATTTTGATGTACAGCCAGGATTGAGAATATTTGGAATATCAGGAAAGTAGAAACTAAGTTTAATAACTTGCTACTTTGACTTTTCCCTATTGATTTTTTAAAAACATCATTGTATCTTATTTTTGTTTATGTATTTTTGTCCTTTACATTAGTTCCTAGCATTAAATTAAATTTCTTTTAAGTATCATTTTATTGCCTGCATCATATCCCATCTTGTGGCTAAATGTACCATAATTTACTTAAGTATTCTCTACACTCTCCCACATTTTCTGCCATGAACATTTACAGTAATATTTCTATTTGAGGGTGTAAAGAAAAACAAAGTAAATAGCCCCAAAATGTAAATACTTTATATTTTTCATTACAGCATTCTAGAATAGCCACCTTGATTAAACTCGTACTCTTTACCATGTGGCCTAATTGACATCACAATAAACAAAATTCTAGTCTATATCTTTAGTTTTACCTCCTAAAAACCATACCAGTGTAAATACACTTAATGATATAGTGCTTCTTACTAAAATACAACAGAAACTCTGATATGATTGAATACTTAAGGAAATACTACAGATAAGTTGTTATAAGATTTCAAAAAGAAAACATTTTGCTAGTATTAATATGAATAAAATATGTTCCCCCTTACAATTTATAGTAAAATGATGCAATTATAAACTTGTGCTATACAATATAGTGGAAAGGTGAATCTATAAATTCATTCCTGCACTGAAATGAATTTATAAATCCTGTATATTCATATATGTATTCACATATATTCATATAAGATATAAGATATTACACTTTAGCTGTATAAATAAATTTGAAGTACATATACCAACATATATAAATAATGTTAGAAAAAATGATAGAGGTGATTTCAAGCAAGTTGCAAAATGATACATATTGTTCAATTTATATAAGATTTTTCATACCAGAATAGTTCTGTCAATTATTACATAGCAACTAATGCAAATGAGTTAGACGTATAAAAGAATATATGGAAATGATTAAAACCCTATTCAGAAATGGTTACTCTGGGAAAGGAAGAATGAGAACATGAAGGAGTACAAGGGGAGCTGCAACTGTGTTAAAAATATTTATTCTTTGAAACAAAAAGGAAAATATGACCCAAAGTAGCAAAATATTAAAACAAAATGATACTGAGTAATAGTTTAATGACTGTTTGTTAAGCTAATTTCTTTACTTTGATATTTTCAAATATATTTTTTAAATCGGCTAGCATAATAATTCAGCGCACTGAATGCTAACGTTAATTTTAATGTCCCTGTTTGGTCTGGAACACAGTGCTTGTCTTCCCTGTTCTACAATTCTTTAGTCAGTAAAATGAATATGTTAATATTTCTCCTTCGTTTACACAGATGGTAATTGGCTAAGAGCAGCAATAACTATAAAGCACATTAAGTTCTATGTAGAATTAAAATACTTAAATCAAGAAAAAGAACTTTTTTCCCTCTGGTAAAGAACCTCTAATCTACAAGAACAGGAAAAAAAAATCAATCAAAGGCCACGTAAGTTAAAAGTAATTCAATTTAGCTTTCTTTGTGCTCTTTGTTAAACAGAGTGAAACAAACACTCTACTTATTGATGTTTTTTAATTAACAAGAAACATAAAATGGTATCCAATAAATAAAACAGAAAATAAACTTCCATTTTGTATTATTTCTAAGCAAGAGAAACAGTGAGAGGAGAAAGAGATGACAAAAGGGAATTAGAGGGATGATGTATTAATAAATAGAGCAACAGGGACAAAGAGACACATATTGTCTAAGAATAGCAAAACAATGGCCCTGAAAAAGACACAGAGAAGGATCGTCCATACACATACACGACAGCACCTACAAACAGAATACACACTGAGAAGCATGCAGAGAGGCCCATTGTTATTAAGGACAGAAATATTCAAACTTGTTTACAGCTTCCGCATGCTTTACATAAAAACCTCTCCATTTTTTATCCACCGGCCCAGATCCGCTCTCATTTTCCAGGATAAACCCTGACTTGGAGCAGGCGGGATTAAGCAGTTTTTATGGCTATGCCTTAACACAAATAACCAGTCACTTTGGTTCCACCTTTACCATATTTTTAATCCATTGAGATTCTGCCCTTCCTGATGCCTCAGTTCATTTTTTAACAACATGATTCTGCCTCTGACCCTTCTTCTTGAGTCTGTAATATGATAACCTTCCTGGATGGAACTGGAGGTCACTGTCTTAAGTAAAACAACTCAGAAACAGAAAGTCAAATATCAAATGTTCTCGCTTACACGTGGGAGCTAACTAATGTGTACATATGGACATAGAGTGAGGAATGGTAGACATTAGATTCTCAAAAGGATGAGAGGTTAGGAGCGGGGTGGAGAATGAAAAATTACTTACTGGGTACAATGTACATTATTCAGGTGATGGATACACCAAAAGCCCAGGCTTTAGCACTATACAATACATCCACGTAACAAAATTGCACTTGCATCCCCTCAGTTTATACAAATAAAAATATAGCACTACCATAGATTCAACAATCCCACTACTGGGTATATATCCAAAGGACACAAAATCAGCATGTTAAAGAGATATCTGTACTCCCATGTTTATTGCAACATTATTTACAAGAGCCAAGATATGGAAGCAACCTAAGTGCTGATCAATGGATGAAGAGATTTAAAAAATGTGCAATAAAATACTATTCAACCATAGTAAAGAAGGAAACCCTGCCATTTGTGACAACATCAATGAATCTGTACACAATTATGTTAAGTGAAATAAGCCAGACACAGAAAGACAAATATAATCTCTACTCATGTGGAATCTAAAAAAGTTGATCTCATAGAAGTAGAGGGTAGAATAGAGATTACCAGAGGCTAGAGTGGCTAAAGGGGAGGGGAGATTT
>RJWJ010013529.1:0-39703 GCA_004363605.1 Indri indri | reverse complement strand
CTGGCAAGGACCTCACACCACCCTCAACAAACAGTAGTCAACAGGAGTCGAACGAACGAATGAGTGGCAGAACCTTCCCAAGGACACCACAGAGGTCTCCTCCTGCTGTTCTCCAGCCCAGGTGACTCAGGCCTCACTTTCCACCTGCTGCCTCCCTGATGTGCACCTGCCACCTCTAATCATGACTCACCCAGGTTTTGAAAAGACCAGATGGCCAGAAACCATCTCACTGGATAAGGTTCTGGGGCCTATGTTCTAATTATCCATGGCAGGGCATGCAGATGCCTTTCCCACGGGGACCTGTCTCTCAGAAGCATCGGATCTAACATTCGTGAAGCTTGGCCCCACCCGGGGGTCCAGCAGTGGTGACAGTGGCTGGCCTCCTCTTTCCAAGCCCTTCAGGCCCACTGCTCACCACACCCAGGAAACATAGCAGATCCCCACCAACTGGGCCTTCCTTGGCTCAGAATCTGTGTCGGTTCTGAAAAGGGTCAGGGAAAGGGTTTAACTACATACTGGGCAAGTGTAAATAATATTTCTGGAGTTTCAGACTCTTAAAAGAACGAGCCATGGTCAAAGTACTGAGAACTGCTTGCTTATCTAAAAACACTGCACGGCTCTTGGCCATCTGTTCCTTCAGGTTCCCTAGGGGCCTCTTTGGGGCAATTTATTAGCTTAGTCTATGCATTCTTGGAAGTAGTCCATTTGGATATTGTAAAGATGTAATGAAATTCTGAATTTCCCCTTGATCAAATTGGTCTTTTTTCCCCCTTTATCACTCCCCCCACCCCATTTGTTTTCAAGTGATGAGAGTTTATTACTGGCCTTGTGTGCCAGCCCTCAGGAGACCAAGGAAAATTGGGAGGTGTTCACAAGCTGCTCACACACAGTCCCTTCCATATAGCACAAGGTGTTGTGCACAGAGAGGCCACAGGCTAAGGACACGTGCCGCTGCACACCCCAAGCTCTGCCAGCTCCAGACAAGCCGTGCCCCTCTGCCCTAGGTCTGGGCTGGGGGCTCTCCACCCCGAGTGTCGCCAACACGAAAACTGTTTTCCCTCCAACTTCTGAGCACATCCAGTGTCTCTCAAGAAACCAAAGGGTACTCTTTCTAGGACTTAAGCAGATAAGGAGATCACTGAAAGAACAAACAGACAACTCTAGTTGTGCTTTGAGCAACTGTCAGTCTCATTTGTGGGCTTTAAGCTAAATTCTACATCTGTGGGTGACATTTAACCCATGTAGGCACTGCAGTCAAACCAGGGAGGACACTGGGTGCCCACACACATCCATGGGGCTCAGGGGTTCCCTTCTCTTCATCCTTCCTCCCTCGTGCAAGGCCACTGCCTCATTGGGGTGTCATCTTCACTTTCCCCAGAGGTGTCACAGTTTGTAGCCTCTGTGCCTGTGCTCATATGCCTGCCTCTCCAAGCGCACCCAGGCCCTCTCTGACCCCTCACACTGCCACTCCTCTGTGCAGCCGTTCCCGAGCCCCCAGGTCGAGCTGGCCACTCTTTCTGTCCTGCCCCATTGGGCCCTGTTCGCACTCCTGGCAGAGTGCCTGAAATATTTCCCCGCTCTGTTTCTTTATACAGCGTCTCCTTCTCCTAGACAGTAAGCTTCTGCGGACAGAAACTATACTTTATTCAGTGCCTACCATATAATAGCACCCACCCATCTCAAGGTCTTGCATATAATAGGCAAACAAATTCTGAAAGGATGGACGGATGGATGAATGGTTGGATGGCTGGAAAGATGAGTGAATAAATGGAGGGATGGATGGATGATGGACAGGTAGATGCATGGATAGATGGACGGATGGATGAATGGGTGGATTGGTGGGTGGATGGATGAATAGGTGGGTGGTTGGATGGATGGATAGATGTGTGGATGGATGAATGGATGGATGGATGGTGGGTGGATGGGTGGATGGCTGGATGGAGGGATGGATGGATAGATGAGTAGGTGGGTGAATTGATGCATGGATGGATGGATGACAGTTGGGTTGGTGGATGGATGGATGGTGATAGATGGGTGGGTGGATGGATGGGGGTGATGAAGGATGTATAGATGAATACATAAATAAACACCTTACACAAAAGTCTCACTCATAAAATACTCTCACACTAGGACTTGAGTCTAACATAATCTTCCAAGGCACAAAATTTACAAGCGGGTTCTGTCTTAGGCCTCATCCAGCGGTATCCTTTCAGGTCACATCCTACTTCATTTTTTTCTGCCTCTGACAATGTTGGCCATCATACACCTTTTGAAATGTCCTTCTCTCTCCTCCCTGTCTTGACTTTTAAAACATGAATTCACATAAAACAGCCATTTACTAAACACCAGCAAATACCAAACCCTGGACTTTTCTCCAATCCTCTGGGGTAATTGGAACGATGCTATGGAACAGAGGTTCTTTCTCTCTTATGCGGCGCCAGAGCCCAGATTAGTTACCAACAAGGCCCAGAATTAAATAACTGATTCATCCCCGCCCTAGGTGGCTGCAAAATCAGTGTTCTTTCTACCATGTTCCCTCCTGCTATTGGTGCTGCTCCTCTGGCAGCTTCTTCTTAACCTCTTTTCAGGCCTCTTTCCTCCTGCCCACCCATTAAAGGCTACTCATTCCCATGATCATGTTGTTAACACTCTTCATCCAGCCTACACATTTTCCCTTAGTGACCTCGACCAGCCCGTGGCTTCAGGAACCACCTCCTTGCCGATGGCATCCCTTCTCTACCTCCTGCCCCCAAATCTCTTCTGAGCTCACTTCCAACCGGTTGGTAAAAGTGGGAGGCAGCCCCTGCATGTCCAGGAGTGTTACTGCTGGGCCCTGTGAGAACATCCATAGGCCCGAGCTGCCCTTCCAGGGGATTTAAGCTGAGACGCCCCTGTGTCCTCTTCATATCCCAGTTTCCTCTGCTGCTTCCTCATTTCACTTTCCATCTTTGCTATTGTCTGAACGTGTGCCCAAAATTCATGTGTTGCAAACTCAATCCCCAGTGCAACAGTGTTGGGAGGCGGGGCCTTACGGAAGGTGCTTAGGTCATGACAGCAGATAATTTATTCATCATCACTAATAATGGATAAATGCTGCTATCGGAAGGACTTGCAGAAGTGGGTTCACTTTCTCTTGCCCTTCTGCCTTCCTCCATGTGCAGATGCAGCGAGAAAGCCCTCCCCAGATGGCACCTTGACCTTGAACTTCCCAGCTTCCAGAACTGTGAAATAATAAATTCCTGTACTTTATAAATTACAGGTATTTGGGGATAGCAGCACACAGAAGACTAAGATGCTCCTCAGCGCTGATTCTGACAACCCCTTTACTTGTGTTCAACCTTGGCGTTCCAGTCTTCATGACCAGCAAATAAGGTTTCTTCATTTCTTGACTCACTCATTAAGTTTGATATTTGACTGCTCCTATTCTGCAACCAACCTTGGTTTTGAAATTGTGCTATTTCACTTAAAGCCATTGTGTGACACCCACATAAAAGTCTTGCAGTTACCTCACACTCAAAATGACCAACCCAAAGTTTATTGTCTCTCTCCAAACCTGCTCCCCCTCCTGCACTGGATCATGAATCTCACTTTATCCAAACTGCAACCTGGAGATCTTCAAGTCCTCCTACTTCCTCATCTCCACCCTCCAACTCAGAATCTCTCAGCAACTCCTTTATCTGGATCCAATCACCTCTTCCCATCTCCGCCACGCCCACTGATGTCCAAGCCACCACCACCTCCCATGTGACATGCTGCAGAAGCTCCTACCACTCTCTGTGCTCCCCCACCAGCCGGAGTAACCCATCTCAACCCTAAGTCATATTATGTCACTCTACTTTGCTAAATCCTGCAGGGACTCCCCCTTTTAATCCGAGTAAAAGCCAACATGTGTAAGATGACCCTTGGGCTCCATCAGACCCTCAAAGAACAGGTGGCTCTACTGTTATTTAAACCATTCCAGAACAGAAAGAAGAATAGCATCTGAATTCTAAAAGTCAGCATAACATTTTAACAGTAAAACTTGGGGAAAGCCCATATAAGAAAAAAAGAAAACAAAAATAATGCCACTTAAAAATAGTACAGGGAAACAGAAATTAATACAGAAACACCACCGCCATTAGCATCTTCCCTCTGCAAACTGTATAATAAAACTCAAGCATCTTAGCACAGCCTCCCTGGCCCTCCACTGGCCTCAACATACTTTTGCAGCTTCATTTCCTGATGGTTCTCCCTTTCCTGCTCACTCCTCCCTCATCTTTCACCTTTTAGCCAGACAGAGTGTTCTTGTCAAATAACACACACTCCCCTCAATGCCACACCTTTGTTTATTCTCTTCTTGCTGCCTTCCTATGCTCTCTTTCTCTTCGTGACTAGAAGTTCTACTCTTATTTCAAAGCCAAACTTAAAAATCACATTGCCTATGTTGAAAACCCTGACCCCAGCCCACCTCCGTCCATCCATCCACTCAATTAATCCAACAAAGATATGAGCATGTCTATGTCCCCCATAAAACAGGAAGTTCAAAAGTCAACAAAGGAGACATGGCTTCCGCCATCAAGAAGTTTATGATCTAGGGGAGGAAGACCAATATTAAATAAGTAAATAGTAACAGCTACCATGTATGTAGACTTCCTATACACCAGGCACTGTTTAAACACTGAACATCCTCATGACACCACCCTAAGATGGGGCTATTTGTATAGTAGATTAATAAATGAGGAAACCAAGCCCCAGGAATGTTAAGTAACTCTCTGCAGATCAGCAGCAGGAAAATGGTGCAACCCACATTTGAACTCAGTTGGTCTAGTTACAAAGTCCATATTCTAACTCCTCCCAAGAACATCAAGACAGTGGCTATGAAGGAAATAAACAGAGATGTGATTAAGAGTAACTAGAGGCCGGGCACAGTGGCTCTCACCTGTAATCCTAGCACTCTGGGAGGCTGAGGCAGGAGGAACCCTGGGGGTCAGGAATTTGAGACCAGCCTGAGCAAGAGCAAGACCCTATCTCTACCAAAAAATAGAAAAATTAGCCAGGTGTGGTAGCACACACCTATAGTCCCAGCTACTCGGGAGGCTGAGGCAGGAGGATCACCTGAGCCCAGGAGTTTGAGGCTGCAGTGAGCTATGATGATGTCATTGCACTCTAGCTGGGTCGACAGAGCAAGACTCTGTCTCAAAAAAAAAAAAAAAATAGTAACTACAGAAGGAAAAGGGGAGTGTCATGTTAAGGCTGTAGTTTCTGGTACAGTACAGTTTCCATCGGCCACAAGTGGCTACGGACCCCTGGAAGTGTGGCTAGTCCAAACTTAGATGTGTTTTAAGTGTAAACAAAGCACATACCAGATTTCAAAGAGTTAGCATGAAAAAAGAAAGAATGTAAAAGATATCATTAACAATTTTGTACTGATTACATATTGAAATGACAATATTTGATATATTGGATTAAATAAATTATTAAATTTAATTTCACACATTTCTTTATTATTATTAGTATTATGGCTACTGGAAAGTTTAAAGTTCTATGTGAGTTTGCAGTGTGGCTTCCACCACATTTCAACTGGACAGTACCGCTGTAGATAAAAGAAAGCCTTCTGGGGGGGCTTTCTGCAGGAAGACCTCCCTGTCAAAGTGACATTTACATTAAGACCTGGAGGATATGAAGGCGCTAGCCATGCAAAGAGCTGGGAAAAGGACAATCCAAGCAGGGGAAGAAACCACATAGAGATGGAAAATGAGAGAGATTGCCAAGTTTAAGGATGAGAGAAGAAGTCTGAGTGACTACATCCTGATGAGGAAGGGATGGGCAATGTGAAAGGGGTTGGAGAGGAAGGACGGGGCCAAACCAGAAAAAACCTCTGGGAATCTAAACCTAAACCCAGAACTAGTTTAGGCAGAAGAATGTCATAATCTAATCTGCATTTTTTAAGTATCACTATAGCTGCTGTGCAATAATTGCATGATTGTAGCAACAAAAATGATGCGAAGAAATTGCTGCGGTCCAGGTGAGACACGATGGCAGCCGGGACTAAGCTAAGAGTAGGGATGGGTAGGCTCAACTGACTTGAGGTGTTCTGCACATAAACACTACAGACCTGCTGATGGGATAGACATGAAAGATGAGGACATGCATGAGTCCTGTAATGTTGAACTTGAGCAACTACATAGGTGGGTGCCATGCACTGAGGAAGGTTGGGAGATGAAATCAAAAGTTCTTCTTTGGGCATATAAATCTCAAGATGTCTAGACATATAAGTGAAAATCTTGGGTAGGCAAGTAGATAAGTCTGAGCTGGAGATAAAAATTTGAAGTCATTTAGCACATGTGTTTGAAGCCATGGGATTGGACACCATCCAGGCAGAAAGAGGATTTGAGCCCTGGTCTGAGTGCTAAGGCACTCACCTCTGCAGTTCTTAAGGGGAGATCCAGGAGATCAGAACTATTAATATTATCACCATAATACTAAGACCTAATTTGTCTTTTTCAATTTCATTCTTTCATGAGTGTACAGGGAAGTTTTCCAAAGGGTACATGATGTCTGATAATGTCATGGCTCCAACAGCTAATGAAATATGTCTTGTGTATTCTTATGATTTCTAGAATTTTCTAAAGCAGTAGGTTTAGGTTCTACATATGTATGTTTTCAGAGATTAACTCTGTTCTCAGGACTTCTATTCTGCTCTTACTAGCTCTCTTTTACACACCTGCTATAAGCTCTGTAGTCTCCTTATCATCCAAAAAACAGTCACTTTGAAATTCCAGAGTTTTCTTGAGGCTGCATGGAAACATAAATAGAACTAAGTATACTTTGTTGTCTTATTTTGCAATAATATCTTTTAAAATTTCAAAATCTTTTCTAAATTTTTAAATTTTATCTCAGGCTTTTATTATTTCGAATAACATTCTATTCTAAAACAAAAGAAAACTGATTTATCATCTTTCAATATTTAAGGATGGATCGTTAGCTTTTCAAAAAAGTGAATGGAAGACTCAATGTCTCAACACATAGTTGTACTGTCTACACTTAAAGATGAAGAAAAAGATGAAATTGACATAGCAGATGGTCCTTTGAGTCATTTTCCATTTTAAAATATGTTAACTTATAATGGGTTTATTGCTATTATTTTAAAATGAATTAATAAATATTTTTAACTCCCCAGTTTTAAATTTCCAATATGGTAAATATAGAGAGATATAACCCACATAAACAAAGGCTCTTTGGGGTCCTCAGTAATTTTTAAGAATGTAAAGGCATCCTGACACCAAAAAGTTTGAGAACCGATGGTTTAGAGGACAGACGGAGGAGGGTGAGTCAGCACAGGACTGCAGCGGGGGAAGGAAGCTGCTCATTAGGAGGAAAACCAGGAGAGCGCGGCATTGCGGAAGGTGGAAGAGGAGCGTTTCAAAAATGAGGATGTCGTACAAATGGGCTAAAGAGCACCCTGTATGTTGGCCCCTCTTGTTTTTTACTTCTTCACACAGACTAGGACTGTTGGCTCAAAGCCCACTGGCACCAAACTCCAATTTTTGCACATCTAATTGCTCTAAATATAGCCCAAATGAGCATATTTTAAGCTATTTAGAGCCTTGCTGCTTTGCATACTCCACAAAACTGCACCCAACATCTGCTAGCCACGTTAGCTATGTAGCTATGAGAGACCTCAACCCACTGCTGCCTTCAGAGCTCTGGGACCCCAGGACTCCCCGTCATGTGCTCAGTGACATCACCTAGATACGTAAGCCCCCACCCCACCCCATAGGACGTCCCTCTTCCCAGGAGTTCCCTTGCTCTCTTCCCCTTCTGGGTGGTGGTCCCACATCTCTGTCTCTGGAAGGTCTTCCAGCTGTGAGGGACTCCTCCCCCACTGAGGCAACCTGTCAAAGCGCCACCCAAATGAAGCCTGATGTGTCTACCACCAGCTCATGGTCATGTTTGTTCCCTGACCAGCCCCTATGTCCTCGAAGCCACCACAGAGGGCACGGTCATAAACCACAGGGCTGCAGAGTAAGATAAGGACAGGAGAGGAATTGGTGAATCCCCTCCACGGAGGACATTATGACCTCCACAAGCTTCCCCATGGACAGAAGCCACGTTGCAGTGGGTCGCAGAGTGAGATGTGGTCTCTGAAATATATAAACAGCTCATATACACCAACACAAAAGGACAAATATTCCCACAGAAAAAATGGTGCAGTTCACAAAAGAAACACTATAAATGATCAATAACCATATGAAAAGATGTTCCACCCATGAGCATCATTTCAAAGCAAATGAAAATTAGGAGAGACGTTTTTAACCCATGTGATAGGCAAATTTTTTTAAGTTTGATATCAAGTGTTGGTAAAGTCATGGGAAAGCAGGTATGCTGTGCTGTGGCTGATGGGTGTGTAAGATGAACAGTCTTTCTGGGTGTCCAAGGTGTGTAAGGTGATTTGACAATATCTATAATAATGTTAACTGTCCTTACCCGATGACCCAGAAGTTTCACTATCCAGTGTCTGCCACAGAGAAACACCCACACTCATGGTCCCTGAAGCATGGTTTATTATACATAAAAACTGGAAACAACAGAAAAATGTCTATTTATGCTATAGTATGTTCATACTAGAGAACAATGTAGTGAGTAAGAAATAGACCCTGGGGTCAAATGCCTGATTTTATATCCTGACTTCATCACCTACTGAGCACATAATCTTAAACAATTACATAGTCTATTTATGCCTCAGTTTCCCTACTAGAATAGAGATAGTAATATCTACTTTCCAGATCATTGAAAGGCCTAAATAAATAACCACATATAAAGCAATTAGAGCAGTGCTTGGGCCATGGTCAGCACTCAATAAATATTAGTAATTATTGTTAGTATCATCAGTTAAAAGATAATTTATATGAAATAATATAATTCATATATGCTACCATAGACCTCTGAAACACCAAGAGAGAAAAGGGGCACGTTGCTGGCATAGATTGATATCATCGTGTAAAACACACACGGAAATAACACTACACATTTACGCCAAGGACGTATACTGGTATAAATACGTAGGAAAGAGGATAGAAGGATGCAAAGGGACAGATAAACCTTGGTCACCTCTGATCAGGGAAGGGGATGAGTTGATCAAAGTGGGTATTGGCCTTATCTCTACATCCAATAATATATTCCTGTGTCAGGTATATAAAGTTAATTTTTAAAAACAGAGAATAGGAGATGAAGAAACAGAGATAGTAAGTATAGACAGGTCTTCAGAAAAGTTTGCCGTGAAGAGGAGTAGAGAAATGCAGGATTCCGTGAGTCGTGTTGTGTCGTCGAACGGTGATGTTAAAGATGCTCGTACAGTGGCAGCGATGAGCCGGGAGACGGCAATGACGGGGGAGGACGGTTTCAGGAGGCAGGAAGGGGCGGTTCTCAGGGCATAAGGGGACAAAATGGCCGGGGGCAGAGCAGGGACCTTTCTTCTGCTGTGGGCAACAGAAAGAAAGAGGAAGGCAGTACCCGCGCTGGAGATGGTAAGTTCGGTGGTAAGAAGACAAGTGGGTCCCTCTTTGTGCCCCGTCCCCAGAAATAAGTGAAGTTGTCCACTGAGAGAAGGCGGATGGGAAGAGTGTGTAAGATTTGAGTGGAAGGGAGAAGATGTAAGTGTTTGTCTTTGTCCTGGAAAGCGTTGAATGTCCATTTGTAGTTTCTAGTCATAAATGATTAATACAAGAGAATAAACCCTTCCCACCTCGCAACACAGCCATGCTCCCCTACCTGTGCCGAGGCCCTCATCCAATGGTGCCTGATTACTTACGCCCATCACCTCCTCCTTCTACAACAGTAACGGCTGCGGTGACTGAGCCCCTCCTCGGACCAAGCATTTCACATTCGACACTCAGTCTTCACGATAACCCCATGAGATCATTATTTTGATGCCCATTTTGAGGAAGCAGATCGAAAAGAAATAGGTGATTGCTAAAGCCACCATCTGGTCTAACACAAAAACTCGCTAGAACTTGTTAAACTCCTCCTAATCTTTTGCACATTAGATTCTCCAGGAACGTTCAAGGAAATCTCAAGAATTAAGCTTGAAACACAACATTGGACAGAAGTTCATCTTCTTACCCAACCACATGGCTAGGATAAAGAAGCCAACTGGTGAGAATGTTACATTTTAAAGGGTCCTAGAGATAGCACAGAGCCCTATGGGGCTGAGAAGTTTGCGGAATGTCTCCACATCGCTCCATATGGTTCTAAACCTGGATGATTCCACGAAGGGCTCCATTCCTGAACGCTCCATGATAATTTCAGAGTCTGCACCCAATTAGGATGCAACCAAAAATGCCACAGACCAATTAAAAGTTACTACAAGAAATAACATCACAAGGATATACTTCTGCTGGTGTACTGTCGTCAAGCTAAGACAGCTCAGACAACGCAGTGATTACAGCGCCCACAGTTTCTGGATGAACTGGTGGGCGGATGAGGCAACGCTGATCCTACCTGGAAACTCTGTTTTTGCTAATTCTGTCACTGAAGTTGGAGGAGATTTTAGTGAGCAGAACTGTAGATGATGGTTTTGTTTTTAGTTGATTTTATTTCTAGCCATCTTGACTTCACTACCAGCTTTGGCATAATCTTACGCCCTGTAAGAAATTTAGCTCATTTGCAAAAAAAAATTAATTTAAAAATTCAGCAGTTTAATGGACAGGTTTGGCTCCATTGCTTTTAGTGATGTGACTATAACTCTGAACATACATCGAGTTTTTAAAAAGTAAGATTATGGATTTATGATTTAAAAAGCAATTGGGCTCCAGATACATTCCAACTAAAATAGTAATGAAGATCATAAAACTCTAAAAGCGTCAATAGTTCTGTAAAACTTAGACCAACAGATACCAGGACCAGAATCTTGTAATAGTCTTAGGTTTACTACGGCCAGCTAGTATTGCCATATGATTCACACCTTTTTAGTTTGTTTTTCCGATACTTTGACATCTGGGCTCTGCTGACCCTAGAAAGAATGCCCTTCCCAGGGCTACCCAATTCCTGGACAGTAAAATGACTGTCCTGGGCACAACTTTCATGCGCAAACCAACCCATCTGGAGCCCGCATCTCCAACCTCCTCCTTTAGGAAGCTCTTAAACTCGGGGCCACTACCCGCCTGCCCTAATCACCCCAGGGATGGTAGCAGACAACTAGGGACAGCTCTATGCCCCAGGGCTCACCAAGATTATGCAAACTGGTGATCCTAAACCCGTTTACACTGCCTCTCCTATGCCCGCCCAGAAACCGCAATACGAGCTCCTCTGCCCACATTTCCCCTTCGCTCCCTCTGTCCCCCGACACACTTGGTGCTTCCCCCCCGTGTCCCTGCACCGCGTGCGGTGCCTGCTGTTTCTAGGATCTGTGAGTATGAACTTTTCCCTCCATGACAGTCATTTCCATACCTCTGTGTCTTCCCACACCTGATTAAAACAAATCCCAGGTACGTTTCGAAACAATCGCCCATGCTGGTCTGCAAGGGACCGTGTCTCTATTCATCAGAGATCGCAGCTCCTGCAAAGGGATCATGCGGGAAAAGGGATGAGGGGGCAGCAAGGGGGCTGAGAGGGGCCCCTCAGCCAAAGCTGACCCGGCAGCTGACGCCAGGCTGCCTGAGGTAAAGTGTTCACCAATCCGGGTCAAAATGAGAGAAGGAAGGACAATACATTTAACTTTTCATAAAGCTCAATTTATGCACATTTTTAAACGCTGGGGTTAATTTCCCTTTATGGTTTTGGTGCTAAAATGTCCTTTATGAGATGATACTAAATGGTAATTTTTTAAGCGTCCTTATTTGGCAACATAAAAAATTGGCAACCCTTAAGTTGTTCCCCAAATTTATTCTTAAAACGTGACTGGGGTATATAAAGCCAAAATTTGACACCACCGCAACAGAGAATGGAACTTGGACAAGAAGCTGGTGCTTGAACTGACTGGTACATGTCATCGGGATGGGGGCCAAAGACAGGACAATCCATACACTCCTGTGCTGAAGACAAGGATTCTGAAGGGATTTCACCTGAATTGAAGATAAATACAGGCCAGGCACGGTGGCTCACACCTGTAATCCCAGCACTCTGGGAGGCCAAGGTGGGGATCGCTTGAGCTTGGGAGTTAAAGAACAGCCTGAGCAAGAGCGAGACCCCATCTCTACTAAAAAATAGAAAAATTAGCCAGGCATCATGGCATGCACCTGTAGTCCCAGCTACTTGGGAGGCTGAGGCAGGAGGATCGCTTGAGCCTGGGAGTTTGAGGTTGCTGTGAGCATGATGATGCCACTGCCTCATACCCAGGGTGACAGAGTGAGACTCTGTCTCAAAAAAAAGAAAAAAAAGAAAAGATAAATACAAAGAAAAATATACTAAGCTTATAAAAAATTACTACACAGCAAGGAACAGGAGATACCACCCTTAAAAAAATAACTTTTAAGAAACTATTTGGCGTCTTCACTGGAGGGTAGGTAGGATGATATCTCCAAAACAGAAATGGAAATATGACAGGATATTAAGAAACAAAAAAATTCCCCAGGGCTGATCAGCCACCGGCAGTAAGAGCTGAATGTTCACAGAACATCAGCGTCAGACAAGGCCACCCTTGTCCAGGATGGACCAGGGCAAAAACAAGACCATTCCCTTGTCACATCTAATAACATATGAACATTTCTCATGCCACAAAATGCCAGACTCCCTCATCCTAACTAAGATGCGTGACCACTGCTTCTTTATCAATTACAGCTCCAGCCTGAGTCCAATCTGCTGCCCTTTAAATATGCACTGAGACACCCAGTCATACAATGGTTCCCACTTTCTCACAGCACCCCATCCAGAGGGAAACCTTGCTTTCTTGGACCCCCAAAATCACCCAAAGAAGCCCAAAACTTTCTCTAACACCTTCCTACAGAGACGCCTCATGGTTCCCGATGGTGTTATATTCTCCCTCACTGCAGCAAGTCATAAACCCAACTGGTTCAACTACAGGTATGTTCCTGGTGGTCACTGGCTGAAGGACACTGACAATATGCTCAAGTAGGAATTCAAAGATGATTCCTTAACATGATAGAGAGTATCTCTCACAAACAATGATGGAAGAGTAGAGGCCTTCTCATTAAAGTCAGGAATCAAACCGGGAACCCTAATATTGCATCATGGTTCTAGAGTTTTTAGCCAACATAATCAGACTAGGAAAAGAAATAATGAATAAAAGCATCGGCAAAAAGTGCACAAGTGTATTATTAGCCACAGATAATAAAACCATCCAAAGAGCATCAATGAAAAACTATTAAAATCAAGAGTGAACTTAATAAGGTGACCTATTGCTAATTAATATAAAACCCCAGGCTGGGACAGTGGCTCACTCCTGTAATCCCAGCATGCTGGGAAGCCAAGGAGGGAGAATAGATTGAGGCCAGGAATTTGAGATCTTATCAACATAAGGAGATCCCATCACTACAAAAGTTTTTTCAAAATTAGCTGGGCCTGTAGTCCCAGCTACTCCGGAGGCTAAGGCAGGAGGATCGCTTGAGCCTAGTGAGCCGTGATGACACCGCTGCACTCTAGTGCAGGCAACAGAGTGAGACCCTATCTCAAAAAAAAAACCTCAGACCAGGGTCTCCCAGAATATAAACTATTATACAAAGTACGATAGATAATTTCCCATTCACAATACCAACAAAACATCTGATAATAAATCTAACAGGAAATTTCACAGGAATAAAACAAAATACCTGAAATAAGTGGCAAGACATAAGATAAACATAAGTAGAAAAGCTGTCTATCTTAAAAATAAATATGTCTCATAATAATTCAATATATATTTACTATAATTCTGGTAAAAATCACTAGGTTTTTATAATTGTAAATATCTTTAACGGAAAATGCCTTTGAATGGTGGGGAAAATGAAAAGTGCAGCTATTAAAAAGCTACAGTAAGTAAAGCAGTATTGATCCACCAAATCAATGAAACACAATAGAAAGCCAAAAAACAGATCCAGGCATATAAAAGTTAAGCATATTTTTTAAAAGCAGGAAAAACATCGATTATATAATTTCTAAATGCCATTAGAAAATGTGGCTAACTATTTGGAAAATTAAATTATATCTTATTTCAAGTTAAAGGCAAAACTTAATTACCAGATTAAAATGTAAGTAAACATGAAATTCAAAAAGGTTTTAGGAGAAAATACAGGTAAATAGTTACATAATACTGAAGTCAGAATGGCAATAAAGGCAGAAAACATGTCAGAAAAGATAAATAGACAATTACGTAAAATTTAAATTTGGATGTTAAAAAAATAAATCATTAAAAAATTAGAGGCAAACTAAGATGGGTAACACATGACATTAAAATGGACAAATTTTCAATATATAATTTTTACGAATTGATATTTAAAATATGAACACACACAGAAAAATAGGCAAACGGCAGGACACCACATTTCACCTATAAATTTGGCAAATAGCTCTAAGAACTATAATATCCAGTGAGTCAGGAACACTGAAAAACAGTAATTCCCATTTATTTTTGGTGAGAGTATAAAGATTGGAAAATATAACACAACAAAATGCTACCAGTGTTTATTTCTATGTGGTAATATTATCAATGATTGCTTTCTTTTTAAAAGTTTGCTTATTCATGCTATCTACAATAAACATGGTACTTTTGCCCTGTTGTTTCTAAAAAACAGAACAAAATAAAAATGAATTCAAAATTTCTGTGTATCAAAGGACACAAGTGAAAAGGAAACCTACGGAAGGGGAGAAAATATTTGCAAATCATATATCTGCTAAGGGGTTAATATCCAGCATAAATAAAGACCTACAACTCAACAATGAAAACATACAAACAACCCAATTTAACTTGAACAGACATTTCTCCAGAAAAGATACACAAATGGTCAAAGAGCAAATGAAAAGATGTTCAACATCACTAATCATTGGGAAATGCAAATCAAAACCACGAGGAGATACCACTTCACATCCATTAGGATGGCTACTATTAAAACAAAACAAAACAAAATAACTAGAGTAGGCGAGGATGTGGAGAAATTGGAACCCTTGTGCACTGTTGGTGCAGATGCAAGATGGTGCAGTCACTATAAAAAAATACTATGGTGATTCCTCAAAAAGTTAAACACAGAATTACCATAGGATCCAGCAATTCCACTTCTGGCCATACACTCAAATGACTTGAAAGCAGGGTCTCAAGTAGATATTTGCACACCCAGATGCATAGCAGCATTATTCACAATAGCCAAAAGGTGGAAGTATCTATGGATGGATGAATGAATAAACAAAATGTAGTCTATAAATACCCTGAAACATCATTCAGTCTTGTAAAGGAGATTCTGACTCATGCTACAACATGGATGAACCTTGAGGACATTATGCTAAGAGAAATAAACTAGTCAAAAAAAAGACACATACTGTATGATTCCACTTACATGAGGCACCCAACGTAGTCAAATTCATACAGACGGAAAGTACAGTGGTGGTTGCTGAGGCTTAGGGGGAGAGGAGAATGGGGGGCAGTTGTTTAACGGGTACAGAGCTTCAGTTCTGTAAGATGAAAAGAGTTCTGGAGATTGGTAGCATGACAATGTAAATATACTTAACACTACTAAACTATACCCTTAAAATTCTTATGATAGTAAATTTTGTTATGGGTGTTTTATCACAATTAAAAAAATTTATTGAATTCAATTAGTTTCCCAAATTTATTTGCTTTAAATTCAGCTTGTTGGCCCGGTGTGGTGGCTCACACCTGTAATCCTAGCACTCTGGGAGGCTGAGGTGGGAGGATCGCTTGAGCCCAGGAGTTTGAGGTTGCTGTGAGCTGTGATGAAGCCACTGCACTCTACCCAGAACGACGGAGTGAGACTCTGTCAAATTAATTAATTAATTAATTAATTCCGCTTGTTGGCTGCTGCCTCCCTCATCCCTGTCACTCTCAAATCACTGGTTTGAAAAGTAAATTTTTAATTTTATTAAAAATACATATACAGACACATATGTCTGTGTGCATATATATATATACGTGCATACATAAAGAAAGAATTTTCTTTATATCAACAGGATCATGAGACAGAATGATCAGGCTTATTCAGTGAACAAAACACAAATGCTATTCCAAATGAATTTCAAAGCTCCCCAAGGACTTAGTTACATGAATATGATTCTAGGAAATGAGTTCCTGGAACTCCCTTGCTAGATTCCGGTTGATCCAGCAGTTTTAAGAACAGCCAATGACAATGTAACACCAGAAGCACAAGCAACAAAAGGAAAGATAGATAAATTGGGCTTCATCAAAATCAAAAAAATGTTTGTGCATCAAAGGACACTATCAAGAAAGTGAAAAGACCATCCACGGAATGGGAGGAAGTATTTACAAACCATACATCTGAAAAGGGACTAGTATTCAGAATACAAAAAGAACTCATACAACTCAACAACAAGACAAATAACCAGCTAAAAAGAAGGGGGCAAAGATTTGAATGGACATTTCTCCAAAGAAGGTATACAAATGGCCAATATGCATATGAAAAGATGATCGACATCATTAGTTGTTAGGGGTGCAAATTAAAACCACAATAAAATACCAATTCACACCCGCTCGGATGGCTATAATCAAAACGAGGAAAATAACAAGGGTTGCAGAAATTGGAACCCTCAAATATTGCTGGTGGGAATGTAAAATGGTGCAGCCACTGTGAGAAAGAGCTTGGCAGTTCCTCAAAAAGCTAAACATAGAATTATCATATGACCCAGCAATTCTACTATACAAGAAAATGAAAAACATATGTTTAAACAAAAACTCATAAAAAGAATGTTAACGGCAGTGTTACTCATAATAGCCAAAAGGTGGAAACAACCCAAATGTCTGTCAACTGAAGAATGTAAAAACTAATGAATGTGATATACACAAAACAATGGAATATGATTTGGCCATAAAAAAAAAAGGAAGCTCTGATACCTGCTACAAGGTGGATGAACCGTGTAAACATTACACTAAGGAAACCAGAAACAAAAGGCCACATACTATATGGTTCCATGCATATGAAATGTCTAGAATAGGCAAATCCACGGACACAGAAAGATGATTTGTGGTTGCCAGGGACTGGGGGTGGGGAGCAATGGGAAGTGACTGCTTAATGGGTACAAGGTTTCTTTTCGGGGTGATGAAAACGTTCTGGAATCGGACAGTGGTGACGATTACACAACACTGCAAATGTACTAAAAGCCATTGAATTGGACACTTCAAATGGTCGAAATGAAAATTTGTTGTTATGTGAATGTTGCCTCAATTAAAGAGAAAAGAAGAAGAAGAAGAGCCAGGAACAGACTCTTAGGCCGGCCAAATGACAGCCGAGGTCAGATGACTGTGTGAGTCACACAGCTAGTGCATGGCAGAGCCGGGCCTCCCAACTCCCCACTCAGTCCTTCCTGCAGAGCTCCCTCCGAATCAGAGCCCATGCGAGCTGCTTCTGTGTGCTCAGAAACAAAGCCAAACCACCTTCAAGACCAAGCACTTGCACACAAGACCGTTTTCGTGTGCAGCTTTTGACCTAAGCTACTAGGATTTACCAGGGGCTACAACCAACTAAACTGAAGTGTCCATCAGCTCCACCTGCCAATGCTTTTATTGTTGACTTCCTTGCAGTTTTATTTGCTTGTAGTTCATTATTGTTATGGACTGCACACTTGTATCTTCCCCTCCAAAACTCATATGTGGAAACCCTCACCCCTCAGTGGGATGGTATTAGGAGGTGGAGCCTTTGAGAAGTGATTAAGTCAAGAGGGTAAAGCCCCCATGAATGGGATTTGTGCCCTTATAAAAGAGACCTCAGGGAGCTCCCTCGCCCCTTCCACCATGTGAGAACACAGCAAGAAGATGGCCATCTGGAAATCAGGGAGTGGGCCCTCCCCAGGCACCGGATCTGCCAACATCTTGATCTTGGACTTCCCAGCCTCCAGAACTGTGAGTGAGAAATGTTTGTTGTTTAAGCCACCCCATCTATGTTAATTTGTTGTAACAGCTTGACTGACTAAGACAATGATTTATATCAAGTAGAAAAATCATATTGTCATTGCATTGCTCTAATCTTAGAAAAGCATGTCGTTCATACTGTCCGAGTTGGCTTGTGTCCCAGTAATATTTGAAGACATTTCTTGTGTTTTAAAAAAAAAAAAATGATGGATAGAACATTAGCAGTTTAGGGCACATGCACAAAGACAAATCAGCAATCCATTTTATATATAAATAGCATCAAAGAATACATTGCAAAAAAACAAAAACAAAGCAGGCACTCCAAACTTTTTTTGCAAGAGCTAGTTCTTTGGAGATAAAATGAGAAAAAAATTAATATACAAAGCAACACAATGATTAAGAGGCTTTCTAGTCACAAGTCCTGGGTTCAAATCCTGCTTCTAGCTTTTCATTAGCAAGTTGCTGTACAAGTTTCTTTTACTTTCAGATGTTTCTTTTGCAAAATAAGGACAACAGTAGCACCTACTTTACTGAGTCATTTTAGGATTAATAAGATAGTGCATACAAAGCATTTTAGCACAGGGCTTAACCCATAGAAAATATGGAGTTTAATGGGATACGAAATATTTTGCCTGCAAAACTAAATTGTATTTTTTTGTTTACTGAATATCTCTGGCAGTAGAAATGAGAGGCATGGAATGGTTTGTCAGAAGAAATATGGGACTGGGTTAGGAAATCTTGGTCCAAATTCTAGTTCACACACTTACTAAATAGCAAGACCCTCGGAATTAGGTCAGTAAATATCACTAAATCTCAGTTTCCTTATTTACAGAAAAGGGAATAATGCCTATATCAGAGGGCGTTGGGGCAAGGTTTTAAAATAATATAGTCTAAACATTCTCAAATGTATTATTTAGAATGTAAAAGCACATTCTAGAGTTACATAAATGCTACATAAATAAGTGGGCTTTCCTGGTACAGGACTGCGGTGGGAGTGGACTGAGAGCAAGAGACCTCCGTCACAGTCCTAGGACTGTCACCTGGGTTCCCAGGGGCGAAGCACTGTTCTGGGCATTGCTTTGTTCACTTCTAGAATAAGGCAGTGAAACAATCATTAGGTCTCTTCAAGCTCTGACATTTAATGGTAGCATACATTTGAATCTGTGATCAATTCTGACTTTCCCTTCCTTCTTAAGAAAGTAGACAGGGACACTTGCACCAAACGATGCCTAAGAATGCCTGGCCTGTGTTTCCCAGCCCCGAGTCCCATGGCACAGAACCGACTTTGGGAACTACGCAGCGTGACATACGCAGCTATGCAAAGGTCCTAGCCAGATGTTGTCCCTGGTGGTTCAATGACAGCAATTCTCCTCTCCATCCTTAAGCTACATGGGGAAAGATGATAAAAACTATTTAGCTGGTGAGAGTTTTCCCCTACTCAGGCCTAAGGCCTCAGGCCGGGGAAGCCCATCTCATCCCAGGTGGGTCTTAGGTGTTTTGGGATCCTGAACACACGAACGATCATATTCGTATTTCCTCTTTTGAACCAATATGACCTCTAAAGTTTCAAATGTATCAACCTCTAAAGCCTGGTTCTAGGCTCCCAGCCAAATCTCCACCACATATCCCGCTAACTAGACATTCATTTCGTTTCGTTTAACGGGCTAGTCTATTATCAAACAGGTGTTCCCGGAGACAACTTGGGTATGTCATTCACAGAGAGGTAGATAACTTTAATCACTGGGATGTCTCCGTAAAACTAAGATTAACACAAGGAAGGGATTCTGAATGGGAGAAGGGAGGTCAAAGAGGGGAAGAGTGATTTTAAAGCCTGTTGCCCTTTGGAGGAAGAGAGATCTAGAAGGGGCATCCCGTGGGGTTGGGTAGGGATGGCACTGGACAGTAAGGAGGCAGCAGAGCACGGGGTACCCAGGGCTGGAAGACACTCAACATGGGGAGAGGGGATGGGGACACAGACGGAAGGGGACATCAGAAGGCATTTCAAAGACTCGGTGATATCGCCAAGTTCAGCAGCACTCTGCATCGTGCACTCACTGGCACCTGCCCTGGAGAAGAGGAGAATCATCCCCAATCACTCTAGCCTGTGCAGGGTGTGTTGCTGCTGGGAGAAGGGGCTGGAAGCCCTTTGGAAGGCGTGCTCGTGATGCAGTATCCCTGGCTGTGCTGCTGGTTCTGGCTAAACCATGTCTGGGGTGGCATGGAGGAGGCTGAGGGACCCAGGGGCACTGGCGAGGAAGAATCAGGCCAACAGAGTGGCCCTTCCGCATCTATTTCAGGAGGCTCAGAGTCCTTCACAGGTGGTCATCAAGCGAACCTCACTGCAGCCCAAAGCGGACTCGTAGGGAAAAGAGAGGAATGTGATAGAAGCCTTCCTCATTCACATCCACAACACTGGCTCTCTCTCTTCCCCAAAACCTGACATCCCAGGTCAAGCCACACCCAGCTTTCTGGTGTTGACCTGCTCACACTCCGTGGCACATCTCATTTAGCCAGCGCAAACACATGCACTCAATCTCCCTCATCTCCCACGGGCCACGTGGCATCTGGGCTAAGGAAGCCTGTTCCTTCCCTTCCCAAAACTTTCCTAGAGGAACAGCAGGACTCCTAGTGCAACAGGTGAGCAAAGCCACTCCTGGCCATATGCTAACAACACTTGTAAGTACAGAGGCCAGGGAGAAGGGAGGGTATGAGTCAGGGGTCCTGGGACCCACTCACTCTCTTCTCCCCCACCTCCCTCTGTGTCAGGGCTTCTGATAGGAATGCACGGAGATGCTGGCAGTCACTCAGCTCAGTAGCTGAAAACTAAGTAGTGACTTCTCAATTCAGTCAAAATGGTGGCCCCCACTGCACTTTTGGAAATCACCATTGTTATACATACATGTACACCCAGTGCCCTTTCCCTCTTGCAAAGACATGAAATATCCAAACATTGCAAGCACCAGTCCAGGCAAATGCTCTTAAGTCAGAAATGACAAAATCTCACAGAACAACCCTTATGTGATAAGCCCAGATTAAACATGAAAATTCAGGGGGCTCTGCAGAAAGGCCACACCAGAACAACTAAGCAACTGAGGCTATGTGGACTGCAGAGGCTGAAACTGTCTTGTTTTGTTGGGTTTGGTTGGGCATTTTTCTTTTCAAATCTCCCCTTCCATGTGTCCTAGGTTGACAATTTAAAATTTCCATTAAATTTAGGGAGTGTTCAAACAAGTAGCTCCAATGATCAAACATCTAAGTTTCTAAACGGACAAGAACAGAGATGTGTTATTTAACCTAGTGAAAGTACGTCTTTCAGACTTGAGTTTAAATTCACTGCCATCATGACAGGATGGCCATTATCAACCCTTGTCCCTGATCTGCCATTTTTTATACCATCTCTTTTTTATTCCCCAGGTGTTTTTCTGCTGCCTCGATGACATTAGAATTACCAGCACAACTTGCCACATATGAAGCTGCTCACTAAACCACAATGCTAAATGATCTTGGTCCTCACCCAAGGTATTCACGTAGGGAAGTATTTCACACCCAGCTTTTGGTATAAGTTGCATCATTAGAAACTTTTACTTCCATTGTCTGATCACTTGGAACAAAGTTAGTTTTTTGGATTGAGGTTGTTCTTGTTGCCTCCTAGTGAAATATGGATATGAGACACTCCCCTATAGGAATAAATTAGAGGACAGGGCTGGGAGGGTGGGTATAAATTAAGTACTTAGTTGTCTCACCTTTTAAAAATGACTGCAAATGGGTTTATTTTTCCTAGTTGGTCCTATGAAAACCAAAAGCTGCAAAACTGCCCTGTGATGCATACTACATCAAAAAAGTCACATCATGCCCCCGCCATTATCACCAACTCTTAATTGTTCTCTAACGCTGTCAATGCAAGCACATAACCCGAATGTCGAATAAATGCTCCCGGGAGCCCTCAGTGAGTATGTACAGAGCACTCCCACTACTCTGGAAGCCCTATGAAAAGAAGTAACCTCTTGAACTTTTTATAACTAACCTTCCCCTGCCCTACAAGGCAAGGCACACAATAGATAGTCAATAAATAATCATTCATCAATTGATTTTTCATCTTCACCAATGGGTGGGGGAGAGAAACCACAAACAAGTGTGAAAACATTGTGCACTGTAAAATTATCAGTAGAGAAATTAAGGATGTGAAAAAAATTGCACCAAGGTAAGAGTCACCCAGATAAAGAAAAAAATTGTGGAGTGAGAAGACACTTACAATGCCCGCTGCTCGTATTTCCCAGACGGTGACAAACATTTTCTAAAATTAAGGTTAAGGTTAACCAAATGGGCCCTCTTTGTTTCCCCATGAACACAGTATAGGGGGTTTAATCTTCTTTGATTAAATGTGAGGGGCTTTCCCCACCTTGTCCCTCTTACCCTTTGAACACAATCCACTTAGACCCCGTTCCCAAAGCGTCTCCCACATAGCGGCAGGGGGAGCGCTCTGGGGAGCCCTTGCCGAGACACTTAGCGGAACTTTGTTCTCCACATGGGCTATTTAGGAGCGTCCTGGTTTCCTTGGGTGACTCCACGGCCTCCCTCGCTCTTCTCAAGCCGCGAACAGGAGTCAAGGGTGGCGAGATCCTCCGAGGCGGTCCAGGGAGGCGCTGACCGTGGTGCTGGCCTCGGAACTCGAGATGTGCGCACAGAAGGCGCCCGAGGAGGGGCGGCGGGGAGCGGCCATCGGAACCCCCGCCCCTCCCGACCCCCGAGGAGCCCGCAGGCCTTCCGCAGACCCTCCCCTGCACGCTCCGAGCTGCATCAAAAAAGGGTGGGGCACCCAGCCACAGCTGCAATCCGAAGCCGCCCGGGAGGATTTAAGAAGAATGGAATCGATGCCCACCCCCTTCCCAGGCGACCCCCATTCCCAGCCGAAGATTGGCCTGTCCTTTCCG
Organism: Indri indri; assembly: GCA_004363605.1. Taxonomy (NCBI): domain Eukaryota; kingdom Metazoa; phylum Chordata; class Mammalia; order Primates; family Indriidae; genus Indri; species Indri indri. Next base: position 16,768 of record RJWJ010013529.1, on the reverse strand, counting down.
TCCACCCCCGACCTCCCAGGCTCGGGGAGCCGCGGGCCGCCTTTGTGGGCGCACAGCCGCCCACCGCCGAGCCCGAGCCTCGCCGCACCCTGCGCGGGGAAGGGGCGGGCAGGGCGCGGCGAGCGTGCAGATGCGGGAGGCGACATTTAAGGCGGGGCAAGAAGGCGGACGCGCTGGGGTAAGGGGGCGAGGGAGGGGCGATCCCCGCGCCCCGTCCTTCGTCTCCACCCCCCCGCCCCCATACCAACCTGGTCGTAGATGTTCTGCAGGGCTTCCTTGCCCGAGGCCCGCCGGATCTCCACCTTCCGGGCCGATTCAACAGATGGCTCCCCGCTGGCGCGACGGCCCTGCCGGGAGTACGGCGGCTGCGGGTCCGGGCCCAAGTGGGCGACGTCCCGCTGCTGAGCCACCACCTGCCCCGAGCCCCGGCCCACCGACAGCGAGTCGAAGTCGATGGTCTTGTTCTCCGAGGACCCTTCCACCGGGCAGAACATGCCACAGAATTTCTGCCGGGGCTTGGGGCTGCCCGAGCCCAGGTTCTTAAAAAAGGCAGGGACCTCTTCGTCCTCTGCCGCTTTGCCGGATTGCTTTCTCTCGGCCATGGCGCGGGCCTCGGGGAGGGTCGTCTCCGTCCGTCCGTCCGTCTAGGTCTCCCTCTCTGTGTGCACAGACCCCTAGCTGCTGCCGCGGCTGCCGCGCTCTGCCTACCGCAAGGTGTACAGAAAGGAAGGAGGGCTGGCGAGCCGGCGACCCACCCTCCCGGTCCCTCCCCCTGACCCCGCTTTCTCCCCTCCCTGCCCACGCCCCCCGCAGCCACCGCGCGAGCTCGGGCGAGCGGCAAAGTTGGGTCTGGGAGGGCGGCCGCTGCGGCAGCGGAGCCGAGAGGCTGCCAGTTCCCGGCAGCGCGGGGAGGGGGAGGCGCGGGCGGGGCGGGGGCGGGGCGCGGCGCCGGGGAGCCGACGGGAGGGGGGACCGGGAAAGGAGGGGAGCGGTGAGCAGGGGAGGGGAGGAGAGGGGGAAGGAGGGGAGGGCGGCGCCACCCCGAGCCCCGCGCTCCGGAAGTGAAGCGGCCAGACCACCGGCTAATGGATGCGGAGCGGAGGGCCCGCTGACCGCTCTCGGCGCCAGGGTGAGTATGGGGCAGGGTGCGCGGGAGCGAGGACTGGAGGGCGCAGCCCCTGGCCTCCGCGCCCCTCTCCCCTACCTGCCCGGCCCGGGCGCCTTTCGCCCACCGCATTGCGGAGGTGGGCCGGGGGCGAGTGCGCACGGTGCATGGGGCTCCCGCCTCCTTACCCTGGTAAGAGCAGATGCCGGGGAAAGGGGGACAAACTGGCAGGCGCCAGGACAATCGGGGGCTGGGAAGGCGGCCGGCTCTGGATGGGCAAGGGGTGACGCAGGTAGCGCGGACAGAGGGGGCCAGCCGAGGCGCGGGACACCAAAGCTTCAGTTTACCCATGCTCCTTGGTGGGCCGCGGGGAGCAGAGACTGCAACTGGGAGGTTCTCGCTTAGTGCACCCACGGTGGTGGCGGTGGCGGCAGCGGGGGTCGCACAAAATGGCGGGAAGAAATGCAGAGGGGCGTAGCAAATCCCAGCCCTAAGCGATGACTTAAAGAGGGTGCAGACCCGCTATATTGCCCGTGGGCGCCATATGCAGTATCTGCGCCACTGCGCCAAGAAGAGGCCAGGAGAGTCATGATTTAGTATCTTCCCCATACACACGCACACACAGACACAAAAAGGTGGGGAGGAAAAACAGATTGAAACCCACTCCCTAAATCACCAGCCTTTCCCCGCGCCCCGGGCGCCCCGCCTCGTCCCTCCCTTTCCCCCGCCCGGTGCCTGTGTTGCGCACTGCGCCACAGCCGTGAGGTTTCCCAGGTTGCTAGATGCCGCGGGCCTGGGGCGCAAGTGCGCGAGTGCATTGGGCGGAGGGTGCCGGCTGGGAGTACCGTGATTTGTGTGGGGCCAAGCAAGGGAAAGATGTGTGGGAACTTGGTGTGTACGTGGGTAGTTCAGCCACGGCCACCGCGTTAGCGAGTGTCTAGGGGGCATTTTCATTTGTGTAGGTAACGCGATCTCTGAGGGTCCTTCATTGCTTATTCCCATCTCCTTGTCCTTAGCCCGTATCATTCCCTGCCTCTGGTGGGTTAGAGCCCTGCCTCTCTTTCCACGGTGGCAAAATCCTGCAGAAATGATGCCCATCCTTTGGCGGCTCGGGAGGGCCGTCTGGGCATGCTCAGTAACCAGGGTGAGTTTGGGCTGAGAGAGGCAGTTTAGCGCAGGGCCATCACCCAGGGCAGTGCGACCAAGGGTTTGGTCCCATTGTCAGCCCTTGCCCCTGGAAGGATTAAATGCGGATATTCCCCCTCACCCCCAATTGCGAAGGCTACTTTGATGAATAGAGTTAAATTTGGAGGACAAGCAGTCACAGGTTGAAATCTGAGAAAAGGATCTCCGGCTATGAATGGGAGCACGAAGACGGATATACGCGTGCAGGTGTTGAGAGGATCCCAGGCGAGTTTTTTGGAGTTAGCATCAGATGTGCTTCGCGTTTGAATAAAGCGTTTCCACATGAATTACATCATTTCCTACCCACGGCGGCCCTGTGAGATGGATGCTTTATCCGCAGGGCTTTCCGGGTCAGGAAACTGAGATTTAGAGAGATCGGGGTGCATTGCCTGAGGTCAGGTATTTATTATAGTTAAATGACCGAACAATTCCAGTGGGGATTTCCACTTCAAAGTCTGGCTCCTTTTCCAGCTTGTGCTGTGGCCCCCTTTATGTGAGAAAATACAAGTTTCTTACTTTTTTTTTTTCTGTATCACAATATTTCCATCCAAGGCCCTATTATATATCAAGGGCATCTCACTTGCCATCTTTTTATTTGAAGGTCGCATTGCAGGTAGGGATTGCCTTTGGGAGGAAGAGCCATCTAAAAGTAGCCTAATTTTAGCATGACAGTTATTATGTAGAGCTTAGACATGTTTCTTCCTGGGTGTTCAACGCCTTTATACATCCCATGTTTCCTCTAAATGTTCCAATGGGAAGGAAGGTCTCCACCATATTTTGGAAGGGAACGGTCAGAAGTGGGCCGTCTCCATCCCTGGGGCTGCTGGCATGGGGGAAAGCAGCATTTTGTCCTCCTGAACACCCCTGGTGCCTTCAGCACCTCCCAGAAGACTCGGGCATGAGCCTGCAGCAGCAGGAGCTGCTAATATCCCTACAGGTTGGCATTTGTGGCATAGGGACCCCATTCGGATTGATGGGGATTTTCAGCCAAGGGGAAAATGGTTGTAGCCCCCAGCACACTCCACAAAGGTAACTGGAAGCTATTACAAGATAATCCCTTTTCACGTTTTCTCAATCCCCACAGGCCCTCCCGAACCGGCTCCTTAACAGGTGTGTTTCCTCCCTTGTTCTTTTTTCTCCAATGACCCGTTCATTCAAGTTCAAGCGCTGAGAAGAAACTATTAGTAACTCACCATTCGTAGCAAAAGTAGCACCTAGTTGTGCATTTGCAAAGCTTCACCAGACCCATAGCAAAAGAGGATTAATTTGTAATTCCAAATTTAACTTATTTGGCCCTGAGATTTTTTTCCTAATTGATATACCCCTATTAAATTATTTTTAATGTTTGAGTGATTCTTAGATTTTTTTAATCAAAAAAGTGAAGCAGTTTAATACTATTTAGTGGAACTGTGAAGGACTGTCATATTTTCAAATAAGTGAAACATAAAGATATGTTTCTATTTATTTATGTGTAACAGGGCACTTGGCTTGACTGGATCTGATGTGGACATGCCACTGTGTGGAGGCGGGGGACATCTTCCTGTGCTAGAAGCTGAATAAATAAGCTTCTTGACTCTCGCGGAACATTCCAGAACACCTGAACAGGTATCTAGCCACATCTCCTGTTTTTATCTTTCACATGGCAAAGATCTTGACTCCTGTCCACAGCTGGGGCTCAGACATTAATCAACATGTCTGATGAGCGCATGGCAGGAAAGCCAGATTTCAGTGGGGTCCCCGAGGGAAAAAAAGTCACAGTAAGCAGAGAAGGGCTCTGACAGAGTGGGTCAGATGCAGCACAATGTGAGGCAGGACCCCCGGGCTGTCTCCAGTCTCATCCCAAACTAGAGCACTAATGCTTCCTGGGAAGGAGGGCTGTGTGGTAAAACTGAACGTTGTCTCACTAGGACTCCAAGCCGTCCTGCCAGGAGGCTTCCCTGCAAGAGTTCCAGGTGCCAGAGTGGAAGGCATCTTCCCACCGACTGGAGAGAGGCAAAGCATCAGAGACCAGGAGATTGTGCAGAAGGCAGCTGTCCCAGGTGCCTCAGCGGACGGTCAGAGCAGGGTGAGCACACGTGGCTGCCAGCATCAGTGACAGAGACAGCAGCAACCAGACTGCAGAACTGAGACACAAGCCACCCACCTTGGGTCAAGTCTAAAGACATACTGGGAAGTGCTGAGTTCTTGCCACTGGGAAGGCAGGGGTCACTGGTCCAGAAAACTTGAGACTGTCTTGGAGTGACCTAGCCTGGGACTCATTCACTGGTGGGTGATAAGTTTAGAAGCTCGTCGAGGGTATTTTTGATCCTAAGTGCACATCGGCACCACTAACCGACTGGTCCTATAGAGTTAGGGTGAGTGAGGTCTTGGGACAATGGCGCTGGCACTGTTGGAGGACTGGTGCAGGATCATGAGTGTGGATGAGCAGAAGTCGCTGATGGTCATGGGGATACCGGTGGACTGTGATGAGGCTGAGATCCAGGAGGTCCTTCAGGAGACGTTAAAGTCTCTGGGCAGGTATCGACTGCTTGGCAAGATATTCCGGAAGCAGGAGAATGCCAATGCAGTTTTACTAGAGCTTATGGAGGACACTGATGTCTCAGTGATCCCCAGTGAGGTTCAGGGGAAGGGGGGTGTCTGGAAAGTGATCTTTAAGACCCCTAACCAGGACACCGAATTTCTTGAAAGACTGAACCTCTTTCTAGAAAAAGAGGGGCAGACAGTCTCAGGTATGTTCCGAGCCCTTGGGCACGACGGGGTGTCTCCAGCCACAGTGCCCTGCGTATCACCAGAGCTGTTGGCCCATTTGGTGGGGCAGGCAATAGCACATGCCCCTCAGCCCCTGCTACCCATGCGATACCGGAAGCTGCGAGTGTTCTCGGGGAGCGCTGTGCCAGCCCCCGAGGAAGAGCCCTTTGAGATCTGGTTGGAACAGGCCACTGAGATAGTCAAAGAGTGGCCAGTAGCAGAGGCAGAAAAGAAAAGGTGGTTGATGGAAAGTCTGCGTGGTCCTGCCCTGGACCTCATGCACATAGTGCAGGCAGACAACCCGTCTATCAGCGTGGAAGAGTGTCTGGAGGCGTTTAAACAAGTGTTCGGGAGCCTGGAGAGCCGCAGGACCTCCCAGGTGAGGTATCTGAAGACGTATCAGGAGGAAGGAGAGAAAGTGTCAGCCTATGTGTTACGGTTAGAAACCCTGCTCCGCAGAGCGGTGGAGAAACGGGCCATCCCTAGGAATATAGCCGACCAGGTGCGCTTGGAGCAGGTCATGGCGGGGGCCACCCTGAACGAGATCCTGTGGTGTCGGCTTAGGGAGCTGAAGGATCAGGGCCCGCCCCCCAGCTTCCTTGAGTTAATGAAGGTAATACGGGAAGAGGAGGAGGAAGAGGCCTCCTTCGAGAATGAGAACATCGAAGAGCCCGAGGAAGAGGTTGGCTATGACCGCTGGGACAATGAAGGAGACAACTAAAGACCTCCTGGGAGTAGGACCCCGGTCAGCCTAGGGAACATTCACTCTGCTAGGCTAACACTTTCTCAATGTATTTTTCTTTAATATGAAATATTAATAAATTATTATTGAATATTAATGAATTGAATTAATTGATTCAATATGGGATTGAAATCAAGGCATTCTAGCCAATTCTTGATTTTTCTTCCTAAAAAAAAATACTTGGGAGATCTTAGACCCTAGGTAGATTATTAATAAGCAAAAGATTAAATTCCAAATATCAGTAAGCCCTAAAAGTATCTAAAACATTATACTTCCAGTTTCCTTTAAGTACCCCCAAATAAGCCAAAGTTTACCATACCATAGAAGAAAGAATTGACATTTGAAAAAAAATATCTTTTGTAACTGTTTGACAAACGAAGCTGTTCAAATTGTCAGGTATTTTCCTTTCTCCAATCAGCAGATTCTCTCTTGAGTACCTAGCATTGTGAGACACCGTACGAGGAGTTACAGACCACAGCTAAGATCTGTGGTTAAGCAGGTATAAACCTACAGAACGGGCCAGGCCCTCAGCGAGGTTCCAGTCTAGATGAGCAGATGGCCTAGACCGGGGAAAGGGTAACCAACCCTTTGTGTAAATAAGTTCATAACTCACATAGACATGTCATCGCCCAGTGACCAGGACCATCTCTGCCTGTAGGTTTCTTTCTTCTCTTACCTAGGAAGTGTTCCTCCTCCCCCCTCTCTGCTAGGTGTCAGATAGATGGTTCCAGAGCTAGGTGCTGTGTCAGGCCCTGAAGACACAGATGACTTGGCCTAGTCTCTGCTTTCAAGACATCCCCAAACAGAGGGTGGACATGAGAGGACAGCACGTATGGGAGGGGGGATGCGGGGCAATTTGGATTTAGCGAACGGGCCGGTCTGCTTAGAGAGGAAGGTTTTAGTGGTGGCAAAAGGCAAAGAGGAGAGAAAAATAACACATTTATTGAGGGCCTACTATGTGCAAGGTGTTTCATGCATATCTCATGAGTGTGTACAGCAATCCTATTGTGGTATAATTTTGCTCTTTATGAAGTGAAAGAAACTGAAGCTCAGATGGGTTAAGTGGTCTCAACACCCAAATGCTGAGAAGTGGTAGAGTCTAGACAGAAGCCCAGAACTCTCTGACTCACACTAATCCACTCTCCACCATCATAATGGCTTTCAAAGTGTGCTCCACAGTTCTGCAGAGATTTTTCATCAGCATCATCTTCAGAATGTATTTTAAACTCTTTAAAAATCTCTGATAAATAACAGGTAGACTCAAATGTGCTGATAACCAAATTTTAACATGCCAGTATTTACCAACAGGTTTGCTTTTATTTCCAGATTGACTCATTTTATGTAGACCTTGGAATAAAGCTTCCCTCATGGTATCTGTGCACGTATCCACACTACTCTTAATTGTTCATAGATTTAAAAAGTTGTAGCACCTCATGGGCGTTTAAATCCAGCCCGTGCATGTCAAGTGTCCTAGCACAGCATAAATGAGCACCATTCAGTTACTTGATAGGCAAAGCTCCAACGCAGTTGGCGTATAGTCTTGTGGTAGATTTGTGTGTACTATAAACAAGTTGCTTAGCTTCTCTAAACATCAGTTTCCTCATATGAAAAATGAGATGAATGAGAGTACAGGGTTGTTATTAGGATCAATGACATAGTGCCTTTTAAGCACTTTGCATGATGTCTGGAACAGAGAAGGCCCCCGATACATTGAGGCTCTTACGGTTTTCATGATGCTGACTGTCCACACAATGCATGCCCTCTGTATTCTGACAGTTGTGTAGTCACAAGTAAATACGAAATCTTCCAGTCGAGTTGTGATACCGTTGCATTAGAAACCACGTCAGCTCTTACTGTAAATTCCAGCGCTTGTTGTCTTTTATATTTGTGATAAGTATTCCAGCAGTTGTTGATAATCGTTAGAGATCTGACTTTGAAACAATAATTTCTTCTTTCTGATTGTGGGTCAGTTTAACCAGAGACTACCCTGAGATTGTAAGAAAAGCATTTTTTTAAGAAAAGGTATCATTTGTGATCGTTTATCTTTCTAACAGTATTTCAATACTGTTTGGCCAAAGTGATGCAATTGTTGTCCATTACACTGATTTAATGTGTTTTTCTGTTTGTGAAAATGGCTTCATTGTTGTCATTTATTGACAGTATACAAAGTGAAATGATATAAATGTGAAGTTATAAAATAAATATATGCTAATAAAATACTGAGTTTTTTTTCTCATTGCTATGGTGTGGCCTCTATAAGCTATTGCTTGAAGAAGGAACTTCATTACTGAAAAAATTTGAGAGATAAGTTTAGAAAATCAAGCTAAAGCCAAAAAGGTCTTGAACTCCTCTAGGCAAGAAATTGAAAGCAAAATGCTGGAATGAGAGTACTTGGGCTATGTCTCCAGGGATAAGAGGCAGTTCAGTCCACCCATCATCGATGTCCCTTTTAAAACACACAGAGACGACAGATGGAGACCACTCCCCTCGGAGACTGCCAACACATTTGCTTGGGAAAGCAACTGCACAGATAAATCTCCTAGCCTCTGTTCGGCCAAGGGTGAAACGACCTAAAGGCTGAGTATTGTGTTTCTGGGCTAAAGTGGCCTTTGTTATATAGATGTGTAGCGGGGAAATGCCTCTTGCATTTGGGTCACTGGGCCATGCACACTGCAGACCAGGAGTGTCCCAAAAGGTGCTCAGCACCGAGGGTCTCCTGCTCGCCCGAGCAAACCCTCTTGGGGGTGGTCTCACCTTGCACTTCATGTCTCCAGTGCTGACCCTCAGAGAGTCTCCAAGGTTCTCACACCACTGCTGAGGATAATGTTCCACCAGAGCTCTCTGGTGACAATTGCAGACCAAGCCATCAGTCTTCTGCCTCTTCAGGTCTAAGGTATCACCTGACACTTGCACTTGCACCAGCCACGCCCACCAGTCCTCACCTCCTACTTCCATCCTAAATGCCAGACTCCCATCAGCAGCTCTTTGCTCTTGTTTCCATGCTGTGCTGTGCTTCCAGCTCACCTTCTAGACATTCCATGGTGTCCTAGACAACCTGGCCTGGGTCACCAGAGTGTGTGCTGAATTCCTTGTCACCATATTTCTTCACTGAACTCTGGTACCCCTCCTGGTGCTCTGTGGCCTAGGTGGCCCCTTAAGAGGAGGTGGCTCAGTCTCCCCACCTCAGGAGATTAAAGGGTGGTGGTAGCCTTTCTTCCAGTTCACTGCCATTGTGTCCCCACTTGTAAACACATTTGCTCCTCCTTGGCATAAGCTCACCCACTCTGCCCAACCACCCTCTGCGGAGTGGCCTGATGAGCCTGGATGATGACAATGACAAAGCAAGCCAGTGAGGAGAGGGGTCCCTTTAGGGCCTGAACCTGGCTGGGCGTTACCTAAAGCAACAAAGAGTAGGAAGCACAAGATAATGACTATGGGCCATGTCCAAGGGCATCCTATAAGACTGGGAAAGCAAGGACGGTAAGAAGATGGAGTTCTGAAGGAGTAGGGCCTGAAATGAAAAATGGAAGTGAAGCTAGAGGCTCCGGGACAAGTGTGATCAAATGTGCTCCATCCTTGTTTTATGGTGGCCACCAGCACAATCTCTGGATGGTCTGAAGGCCCAGGACCTGGGCAGATATCTCTCCCATCCCCTGTCTGACAGGGTGGGCCAGGGATTCCTTGAGTTTTCCAGGGAAGACTTGCACGCATTGAAAAACTCCCTCCGAGAGGAAGATGGTGCTGTGGGTGGGCTTCTCAGAAGCACTGTCCCACTGTCCCAGGCCCTGGCGTTGTCATGGTCCAGACCTGTGTGACACAACTCCTTTGCCAGCCCAAGTGCCCCTTGACCTCTCAGAGGCACCCTTTTTGGAAATGAGAGCAACTCCAGAAGTGTATGCCAAAATCAATTTTATCATGAGGAAAAAGGTGTAGGATTTCAGTTTTGCTTTCAGGAAACCAGCTGGTGCTGCCTGTTAATTGTCCAGGCTGCTTTAAACAACAGCTGAGGCTTTTTCCCAATCTGCTCCGCCCACCAACAAGGGAAAAGTTACCACAGGGGAGGAGTCACTGGACTATGCAGGAGGTTGCTGAGGCTGGGAGCCACTGCAGGCAGCCTCGGGGCAGGTAGGGGAAGGGTCGTGGTCCCCATCCCTTCCCACCCAGCTCCCTGCAACCACCTGACAGTTCCAGGAAAGGCCTTTCCTGGCTTCCTGGCACAATAGCTTTCCCAACAAGCTCAACTACTAAAATAAAAGCTTTCATGAACTAACAAGCAGTTGTCATAAAAATAAACTTTCTATTGCAAGTGAACATAAGCAAGACACTGGAAACCAGTTTGGTAAATGAGACAGGCTGAGTTCTACTGACTAGCCGTTGTATTGCACTCCCTGGTAACATTCCCTGCAAGGTGTCAGCCTCTGATGACACTCATGGAGCCTGGGGACACTGCTCACTGTTTAGGTAGTGGTTAGTGGACATTTTAAATGTTCTAAATAGAGATCTTGTGTATGGGATTAAGGTAATTGTAAACGTCCATGGCTAGGTGTGCCGCCATCTTGGGATAAACATCTATCAATCCAGAATGGTCAAGACCATTTCTAAGTTAAAGGTGATTTATGGTTCTAAACCTAAGGTATTAATTTTTAGGACTCAGAAGCCCTGTCACTGGTCTGAATTTATGACCTTCAGGTGGCAATGAGGGATGAGAAACAAAGTTGTAGAGGTCTACAGGCCATACCCAGGGCCTTGTATGGGCTTCAGTAAATTACTGATGGGCTACTTGGCAGAGCCATGGAATCCGTGGGTCATATTTCCCCACAGGGACCACTAGGTTTTATCAGCAGCTGAACTATGTGGGAGCTACTCCTCCTTGACCAGGCCTGTCCTCAAGGTTCTTTAGTGCTTCAGAATTCACAATGGCATGATCTGAAATGTGTCCTGCTTATAACCAGAATATATTTTGGCTCAACTTAGGAATCCATTGAAATCGCAGTGCAAGGGATAAGGCTGAGCACGTCTACTTCCTCTGGCATCTGGGGGTGTTTGTAGTTTTTTCCAGGAGTGAGCAGGTTACACCTGAACTGAGCATCTGCTTAGGAGGTGGTCAGAGCACTTAGGCAAGGGGTAGGGATGGGAATTGATATGGATTGAGGACTAAGAAGAGAGGCAGAGGGGGCCATACCTAACGTCTACTCACCCCACACACTTACTGGCATTTCCAGCCTACTCAGAAACAAAGGATAGAGAAACAGAAATTAAAACTTAAATGAGAAGAAGAATAAAACACAAGGATGGGAACAGACAACCCCAAGCAGAATAAATATGAAGAAAATCACATATAGGCAATCATAGTCAAACTGCTCTAAACCAAAGATAAAGAGAAAATTTTGAAAGCAGAGAGAGGAAAATGGCATATTACATACTAAGGAATGACCATAGGAATTACTGCTGACATCTTATGAGAAAATACACAGGCCAAAAGACAGGGTGATAACATCTTTAGGCCATTGGGTAAGTATGGATTATGTATTCAGCCAAGACTTAGTAAAAATGCACTTTAAAAATTATGTGAACCTGGAGGTGAATGTGGAGGTAGTGGGGGCAGCAGGGTGGGAAGACAATTGGGGAGAAAATTCTAATTAATGATTGAATTTCTTTCATGGTTATTGGACTACTTAGGTTTCCTATTTTCTTCCGGAGTCAATTTTAATAACTCATTTTCTAATTTTTTAATTTTATCTAAGCTTTCAAATGTATAGGTATAAGTTTGTCAGTGTTCTCTTCAGATGTTTTATTAACAAATTATTAATATTTCTATAGTTATGGCTCCATTTTCATTCCTAATGTTAACTATTTGGGGTTTTTTTCTTTCTTTTTTTCCTTTCTTTCTGGGTTAATACTTCCAGAAGTTAGCTACTTATTGATGTTTTTCAGAGAATCAGTTTTTAGGTTTTGTTATCCTCTCCATCATTATTTTGTTAGTTCCTATTCTTATTTTTATTATTTCTTTCTTCTCACTGTGTTTAGGATTAATATACCATCTCATTTCTAGCTTCTTGAGGATTGTTTCTTGTTTTCTATGTTTCAGGATTTTTCAACAAATGTATTTAAGCATAGAAACTTATGTCCAAGTACCACTTGTATTACACCCCACAATTTGATATGTAATATTTAAAATATTTTCATCATGATTTTTTTCATTAAACTATGAGTTAGTTTTGGGGGGGATAAGGTAGTTAAAAATATTTTTATTTTAATTTATTTCCAAGTAATTGCATTGAGATGAAAGAATATATTAATTTTCTGAAATACGTTGATGCTACATTTGTATAACATGTGACCAATTTTATAAATGCCTATGTACTCTTGAAAAGAATCTATATTCTCTATTATTTGGCTGTAGGGTTCTAAATTATTAATTTATTTATTCAAATCCTCTATATTTTTATTTTCAGCTACTTTACCTATCACTTTCTAATTCAGCTATATTAAAATTCCCTACTATAATTGTTTAATTATTCTTTTATCCTTATAATTCTTGAATTTTTCACTTTCTAGCTTAAGGTATATTTACTAATTATTTTCAGGTTCAAATACAAGTCACAAAGAATTCAAAACAATAGTGATTTTAAAATCTGATAGTCTCTGTCATTTAATCAGTAAATTTAATCCATTTACACTTATTTTTATTAATGATATATTTGAAGTTACTTGCACCATCTTTGGGTGCGTGTGTGTCTGTGTGTGTGTATTTTCTATTTACTAGTCTTTTTCTTTGCTTTACTCATCTTTCTCCACTTTTCTTCCTAGATTGATAATTTATTCTGTTTTCTTCCTCTGCTAGTTTTTTAGCTATAGTATGCCATTCTATTATTTAATGATGATTCACATTTTATAAGGATATGCAACTGTAAGTGTTTTCTATAAATCTAATGTTATTCACCTTTCAGTCTCTCTGGCCAACATGGTAAGGCTGTAATCAATGGTCCAGAATTATATACCCTCTCTTTTTCCTCAACTTCCTTTCCCCCTCTCTGTCTTTTGGAGAGACTATCTTCAAAAGAGCAACCATTTCACTTGTGAAACCATTAGAGTATGTGCTTGTGCCAGGAAAGATTCCGGAAGAATATTTATGTGTTTAAATAGACGATTTAGGTATATATTTATTTATGCATTTATTGCCAAATTTCTATAGAATACATGCAGTGTCAAACTGAATGAAGATGCAAAATAAAACATCACATGTATAGTAAATTCCTTGGGCACAAATCGTCCAATCACAGTGTGAAGCAGGATCACAAAAAGACTCTTTAAAAGGGCAGTGTGACCCTAGGCACATGTTATGGATCCATGGCCCATTGAGTTGTGCATCTTAAAAGGAAAAACTAGCCTGTGACTTGATACAATTTTCTATGGTGTTCGCATATCTTCCTGAATGTTTTGTGTTACTTGTCCAAACCAACCCAAATCCCTAAAATTGACTCTACAGAAATCCTATTTCTTTTCCCTATATTGGAAAATCCCAGACAAGATTATCCTAAGTTCCACCAAACAACCACTATCATCATAAAAAAGCAATTATAGTAAAGCCTTTGCAAAGGTAACTTGTTATTATTAATATTAATGGCATCACATATATGAGTACTTTGGAGTATAAAACTATTCCACATATTTTTTGGTTCTCCCAAAAACCCTGTGACATATTCTTTTCATGTCATGTTACAGATAAAGCAGTAAGGGCTCTGAAAGATTGAAATAATTCCCAAAGTTGTATTACTAATACCCAGCAGAAGTAGATATCCAAACTTCACATTCCATGGTATGTTCAGTAGGTATTTAGTAGTCTCAAGATTAATATAGTCTATTAAAGGTTAGCTGCCTAGATATTCCACAGGCTTCTCAAACTTAGATATTGCTTCAGTTTGCTAGAATTCACCAGTGAAGCCAACAGGGCCTGGAGATTTCCTTGGGGCAAGGTTTTTAAGCACAAATTCAAGTCATTCCAATTTTCTATTGTTAAGTCTATGGAATTTGTCCATTGCATCTAAGTGACTGAATTTATTGTCATAAGTTGTTCAGATCAGAATATGCCTTTTGTGTCTTTTCTAAGACTGCAGGAGCTCTACTATGTGCCCCTTTCTTTCCTGATATTAGTAATTTTCATCTACTTTATTTCTGAGCATTCTAACTACAGGTTTATCAGCTTTATTAACCATTTTAACAAAATAACTTGTGTTTATTGTTTTCTCTATTTGTTCATCTTCTATCTCATTGATTCCTGCTTTTACCTTTATTATTTTCTCTTTCCTACTTACTTTGTGTTTAATTTATTCTTCTTTCTTTAACTTCTTATAGTGGAATCTAAGCATTTAAAGCTATAAATTTTCCTCTGTGAACTTCTTACCTGCACTTCATAAATTTTGGTATATATTTTATCAGACATTTCAAAATATTTCCTAATTCCCTTTGTGATTTCTTCTTTGATACATGAATTATTTAGTAATACATTGTCCAATTCCAAGATTTGGGTTTTTTCAATGATCTTTTCATTACTGCAAATTCAATCCTTGTTCATCTTGGCTGAAGACAGAAGTCCTCTGTGCTCGATTTTCTTTTAAAGAGATTAAAAAGTGAGAACAAATGTATTTTATATTTACTCACATATTTAATAGTTCTTGTACTCTTCATTCTTTGTGTACATTCAAGTTTCTATTTAGTTTAATTTTCCTTCAACCTGAGAAAATTCCTTTAATAATTTCTTGTAGTGCTAGTCTGCTGGCAATGAATTATCTTAGCTTGTTTATATGAAATACATCTTTATTTTATCTCTACTTTTAAAGAATATTTCTACTGGATATAGAACTCTAGGCTGGAAATTATTTTTTTATTTCAGCACATTAGATGTCATTTCTTTACCTTCTGGCTTACACTATTTCTGACAAAAATTCTGCAGTAATTCTAATTTTTTTCCCTTGTATATAATGTGTCTTCTTTGTCTAGTTTCCTAAGATTTTCTCTTTTTCACTTGTTTTCAACAATTAGATTATGGTGTGCTTTGATGTGACAGTTTTTAATTGCTTTTGTCCCTAAGAGACATATTCTCATATTTAACTGTAAAGGTGGCTGTCATCTCTGTTCTCTTGGTACAGGTCTATACACAGTTGCCTATGTAGTAAGTTTACTGAATGGCAGAGTAGAAAACCCCCTGAACTGGGGTTCAGGAGACCTTGGTTTTAGCACTGGTTTTCCCTCTGTGTGCCTTGGGAAAGTCACTTCACTTCTCTAAGACTCTGTCTTCTCCTCTTCAAAAGAATGTTAGGAACAAAACACCAGCAAGTTCTCTATTGGCTTTAAATCCTGAAGCTTCTTGAAACTTGGCCAGACTCAATTCACTAATTTACTAAGCACTTTCATGTCAAGCACCTTCCCAGAGCCTGGCACACAAAGAGAACTAAGACAGTATTCCAGCCTCAGAGAACCCCATGATGATACAGCACAGACATTAAAAATGTGGAAAACGGGGGGGACTGGAAGAAGCAACAATGCATCCACTGATGTCTCCCTGGCCTCACTAGGGGAATCCCTCAGACCCATCTTCACCTCCTTTTGACATAAATGATGGGCGGCTGGGCCTCTGTCACTGACTTCCCAGAACACTGTGAGTGTCCGGTGCCAGAACAGACCTCCAGGTATGTCTAGATGCAGGTATCCCATCCCAGGCAGTGGGTGTGCCCGGCATGTTTGGCGGAGCCCACCCCTCTCTGAACAGGAATGTGGAGTGGAATGATTTCAGGCTGACTTTCCCAAGCCCGGGCCTGACAAGGGGAGCCTCTGCAGCCCCGAGGGCAGTTGTATTAGTCTGCTCAGGCTGCCATGACAAAATTCCACAGACTGAGTGGCTTACATAACAGAAATTTATATCCTCACAGTTCTGGAGGCTGGAAGTTGGAAATCAAAGTGTCAACAGGGTTGGTTTCTCCTGAGGGCTCTTTCTTGCCTTGCAGATGGGCACTGCTGTAGACTGAATGTTCCTATCTCTCCCAAAATTCATACGTTGAAACCTAATCCCCAAGGTGATGGTATCAGGAGGTGGGTCTTTGGGAGGTGATTAGGTCATGAGGAAGGAGTCCTCATAAATGGGACTAGGGCTCTTATAAAAGAGGCCCAAGGGAGCTCATTCACCCCTTCCACCACGTGAGGACACAACAAGAAGTCCCTGTCTATGAACCAATAAGTGGGTCCTCACCTGACACTGAATCTGCCAGCACCTTGACCTTGGACTTTCCAACCTCTAGAACTTTGAGAAATAAATTTCTGTTGTTTATAGATTACCCAGTTTATGGTGTTTTTATAGCAGCCTGAACAGACTCAAACAGCCTCCTTCTTGCTGTGTCTTCACATGGTCTTTCCGGTGTGTGTGTACCCCTGGTGTCTGTGTGTCCTGCTCCCTTCCTCTTATAAGGACACCAGTCAGATTGAATTAGAGGCCACCTTAACTACCTTATTTTAACTTAATTATCTCTATAAAGGCCTTATTTCCAAATACAGTCCCATTGTAAGGTCCTGGGGGTTAGAACTTCAACGCAGGAATTTTGTGGAGTAGAGTTCAGCTCATAGCAGAAGTCAAGCCTGGAGCACACACTCCTTAGCACGGCGGAGGACCAGGATGAGGACCATGGGACAGGGTCCACTCCCCTTTCTGAGAGGAAAACTCTAACTCTGCCCATGTGCCACAGCTGACAACAAACAAAAGGAGGAAGCCAGCAGCCTCCACCACTGCTCAGAATGTGAGAACATGGCCCTTTTCCAAAATTAGAGTGTTCTGCGCTACTGTGTTGCTCTAAATAGTGCCCGCTGATGCTGCCGTCAGCTTTTTTTCAGACCTCCTCTCTGGCATATTTTAACCCCTTGGTGAGCACCAGCATGGCCCTGAGCAGAGAGACCTTGAGAGCTGCCCCCTGGGCCAGGGAGAGCCTCCTGCCTGCCTG
>RJWJ010013528.1:16653-39898 GCA_004363605.1 Indri indri | reverse complement strand
GAGCACTGTCAGGCCAGGCCTTTCTCTATAGCTCTGAGCTGGCAGACTCCAGACAAGGCTAAATTCCAGCTGGAGTTAATGCCCCACATCCCTGACTCTGTCAGCTCATGGCTGTTTTTCATAACAACTGTCTTTGATCTTGAGAAGAGAAATAAAAGACATGGGGAAGATTTAGAAAGATTTGGGACCTCAGAAATGTAAAGATGAGTGAAGGATTAGAAACAAATCCACGGGAGAGCAAAACGGCCTGGAATTGTGTAGCCGGAGGATGGGAGAGTGCTCGGATTTATGGAAGATGTCAGAGAGACCCGTTCATTTCCAGGTGGGTCCAAATGGCACATGCTTTGTCCTGCACTAACCAGCACTGACACTGGCTCCACCATTTAGCAGCAGTGAGACACTTTTCTCTACAATCCTCAGTTTTGTCATCTGTAAGACAGGGACTAAAATGTCTACTTCAGAGAATGAGGAGAGAATTAAAGGAGATTCTATATGCAAAGTGGGTGCTTAATGGCATCACTGCCCTGTCCATCCCTTCACTCATTCACTTAACTCATTCACACTGTCCTCATCACCTGCTACCTGGAAGGTATTATGGCATGGCAATTATTCATTCATTTAAGAACCGTCATTTTATTAGCTACTACCAGACTGCAAGCTCCATGAGGGCAGGGACCATGTTCGTCTTATCACAGCTGTTTCCTTAGGGCCAAGCTCAATGCCTGGTACACAGAAAACACTCAACATTTGCTGATTGATGATCCACCGGGGACAGATGCCACATCAGGCCACACGGTGGAAAACCACAGTCCCCCAAGGAGCTCAGAGTCTTGTGGGCTGCATAGAGCTGTGAGGCTCCAGTAGAGGGGGCCAGGGCAGGGCAGGTGAGTAGCCAGGGATGTCGTGGGTCAGGAGGCAGCATGGGGAGGGGTTCCAGGCAGACAGGGGAGCTGACTCCCAGGAGAGCAGCAGGTGTGCCTAGGTGGCCTCCACAAAGCCCCATTCCCCACACTTCCGACTGCTCTCCCCGCCTGCATCTGGCATTGGGCAGTTTCCTACTCCCTGTCCCACGTATCTGTGACATGCCATGAGACCACCGTCTCTCTGGGGAGGGCCCAACTAGCTTGGAGGGTCTCATTCTGACCCTGTGATTATTCCAGTTGCTGTGAGCGGGAAGGGCAGTGTTAACAGGTAGGTCACGTTTAATTCAGAGAGAAAAATGGAAAAGGCTCTTCCAGGGTGGGCTCCAGAGGTTGCATTGTTACGGATTGGAAGGAACTTTTAATTTGGACTGATAGAATTCACCAGGAGATGGAGAGCCGTTCCGAGTGGAAACTATTCATACGTTTAGCCTGATTTGTTTCTTTAGAGTGAACTGAGACCTTTTTTTCTTCTTTCACTGTTTGTTTCAATTTAATTTAACTGGGAGAACTACCGTGAACCAGGACTTTAGAAGTAAATATTGATTTATTTCACTTTGAAAGAAAGTACCTGACAGAGGCTGGAAAACGGGAGGGGACATGCAACAATTTTTCTCCTCTTAACCGTCAGTGAATTCTACACAAAGGAAAGGGTGAGGGGACAGGGGCTGATCTGTGCCCGGGGCCTCACGTGCAAACAAGCCCATCACACTGCAGGCAAACAGATGACGTGATAAATACGGTGAGACCAACCAATACACGAGCTTTAAGATGTACTCTCGGATGTGAAACGATTATTGGGACACAGTGATTGTCATCAAAGCTGAAGAGGAAGCATGCACTGGCAGAAATAGTCCACTGGTCAAAAACTCCTGTCTTTTTAACAACTCTAACTCCACAGAGCCGGAGTACTGACAGGGGCAGAAATTACTGCCAAGGACAAGGAGAACCGTGCCCTGGCTGGGCCCTTTACGAGCAGAGGCTGCAGCCTCCTGTCCCATGGCAGTGCCGTGGGTACACACGAGTTCTCAGGGCCAGCCCCAGCAGGAAGTGGGAGGTCCCTAGATGACCAGGACATGGCCACTACCCACGAATGTGGTGAAAACCAAGAAGAGGTCAACAGGCTTGAACTGAAGGTCAACGATGTGTTAGTCTGTAGCATCAGGGCCTGGGGGCTGCTTCATGGAAGGTGGCATTGGTCACAGAGGATCCGTGGTGGGAAAAGGCATCAGAGGCAGAGAGAAGACACTGAGCAAAGAGCAGGCTTATGTCCTGCAGCCCTGTCGAGGTCACCCACCACCTCCCAGTCACCAAACCCACTGGGCAGAGTTCCACCTTGACCTTTCCAGAACACTCTACCATCCGCACTGCCGACCCTGACTCAGCTTTGTTCCTGAGACACCCTCTTTGCTGCTTCCCCAGCCCCTCTCTGGACTCTGTTCTGAGCCCTCTCCCAGATTCCAGGGTGGTTCGTTGCTCTTCTCCTTCTGCCCACCCCAAAGCCTGAAGGATTCCTTGGTCTCCCTCCTTGACCTCTTCCCCAGGCCCCTCGGGCACTTCTGATCCTGGCTGAGCCAGAGGCTCCTGCCCCTACTCCAGACCACGCTCCCCTCTGCATGGGAGGTGCTCAGGAATGTTTGTGAAACGACACCTGAGCAGGCTGTGCAGAAGTCGCTGACAGAGGGAGTGTCGGCGGCGAAGTGGCAGATGAGGCCTGAAATGAAGTTTGCAATCAGATCCTGAAGAGCTTTGATCATCGGCTGAGAGACGCAGCCTTTATTTTACAAAGGAAGACACTGAAGGTTCTCAGAGAAGGGCCCTATGTCATCCAATCTGTGGCACTTGATGAATCAAAACTTGCCTAACATGAGAAGACTTGCTGAGCACTATGCTTCCTTCCCGATCCCTGTGTTCACATTTATTGCCCATATTACTGTTTCTGTATTGAGCCTACTGAAAGATAACCCTTTTTCCATTTGTTTTGTTTCTCCATTTTCAGTCTCAAGGGTTTGTCCAACAGAATTACCACTAAATTCACCCACTGCTAATTATCAGGGTACAATAAAGTTTCCAAACACGATCTTTTGGGCTTAATTCACCACAAAAAGTGATGGCGGCAGTGGGCAATGAGTATTCACACAGTCCTGCAGAGCCGTCCTCTAAGTCAGCGCAGGCGTTCGGGGCTGTGTGCTGCTGCTCCGTCATCTGAGCATCGAAAATGCACCTAACCACCAGCCTGGGTTCCTGAAGCTCACCTGCTGCAGGCCTCGTTCACACTCTCCCGAGCCTTCACACCCGCACAGATGGCCCACTTTAAAGCTAACACGTGGACCCCGCATACAGATGATGCAGGAGAGAGGGGGCTGCTTCACAGAAGGGGCCTATGAGGCTTTCTGCAAAGAGTGCCCCCTTCTTTGTGCATTTCAGGGGTTACATGATCACGCTCTGTCTGCTTTTATGTGGTTTCTGCAAACCATGCACTGCCTTCCCTGCTCCCAGGGACCCCAGTGTCCACCCAGCCCTTTGCAGTTTATTGAACATTCTCCTACACCTCGACCCAATTATTTATTTACACACAATGTCTTATGGTTTGGGCATCTCTGTTCCCTTTTTACAAATGGAGACACTGAAGCTCCTAGCACTCCAGTGACTCATCGAAGATCAAACAGCTGGAATGTAGCAAAAGCTGGACTTTAGTTCAAGTCCAGAGACCTTCCTCAGCTGGCGTAGTGTGACAGTGATTAAAGGTAGTCCATGTCCTGGATTGACAGGATTAAATTATCGCTCTTCACCCGTCCCAATCAGTCTGAGGCTGGCTATATAATTCTCACTCTCTTTGTTCAAAATGATCACTCCAGCAGCTTAATCTATTAGCACAGGCTTAAAATTGTTCTCTGTAGTAGAAATAATATGGCTTTCACAGTGCCATTATCCCCTCAGATGGGTACTCCATTTTCCCCAAATGCTGTATCTAACACATCTTTTAGCTGAATTATTAGCAGCATAGATAGCTTAATAGAAACTCTTAACCCATGGGACTCTACAAATTATTCACTAAATCAGGCACTGAGTTCTGCAGTTCTGCCTGCTCCAAGTGTTCTTCTGGAATCCAGACTAGATCACTGTCAGGACCCAGGCACTTTGCTGGGCTCTATTCATGCTCAAGAGCAGCTTCCCCTTGAGACCGTGTCTATTCCTTGGCTTTATCCCTTCCTCGTCCACTCATCCAGCAAATGTCCATGGCGACCGCTGTGTGCCAGGCAGCCAGCTACGACTCTGCCTGCCTCGCTGTCTGGATTTTTTTGCTACTCTCCACCTGTCCTACCTTCTCCTTCTCCTCCAGCTCCCCTCCTCACTTTCTTTGTAAAAACCATTCCCGGAAGGTTAAGCTTTCTCCCTTCCAACATTCAAGAAAATCCCAGAAGTCCCCCAGCTCTGGAAACCCTCCTGAAGGAAGATGGGTCCTGCATTGTTCCCAGCATGCTCTGCAGGGCATTCCACGTGGGCTTTGTACAACAATCCATCTCTGCACAGAGCTCCCTGCTACACTAACATCCCCGGCTCCCCCGTGCCCGGCCCGGCGCCACACTCTGGGCAGGTACACAGCAGATGTCGGCAACATTTCTAGAACCGCCCACAGGTATACCTGTAAGTGATAACATGAACTGTCTGGAGCTGCCACAGACGCCAGATCCAGCTGCCGTCGGCCCTTGTTTCAAACTCTGCTTGCCAAGAGCCCACGCAGAGGACATGAGCGGGGAAGACAGCAAGCTGGCTAGGGAGGAGAGCCCCTTTTGGCTCCAAAAGTCCCAAAGGTCCAATCCTCTTATTTTATGGGAGAGGGGCCAAGGCTCAGAGGAAAGAAGCTGCCCAGGGCCACCCTGTGGGAAGCAGAGCCCCCATTTTCTCACTTTTGGTCTACAAAACTCCCCACCCTGCACCAGGTGACTTCACATCAAGTGACAAAGCAGTTTGGTTACTGGGAGAACAAAGGAGAACACAGCCAGAATGCCTAGTGTGCCGCCCGGCCCACGGTGAACACTAAGTGGATTTTCCCTGGAATTACTGAATGAACAAAGAAAGCAGTAAACATACGATGACGACCAAGACCCACTGAGGACAGTTCTGAGGCTCAGAGACTCCAATCTGTAATAATAATAATAATAATAATAATGATAATGATAATAAGTACTTGCTGTGTGTCAGATGCTGTGTTGAGCAGTTTACACAAGTATGTTATCATACTTAGTTTTCACAACACCCTAAGAGGTCTTAGCATCCTAGCTTCAGACGAAGGTGGGGTTCAGGGGAGGATAAGAAGCTGCCCTGGGGCACTCTGCCCATTTGCTGGGCCCTGGGGAGTTCAGTGCAGGCTGTGCCACCTCTGATAAACACAGAAACCCAGGTCGCTGTCCACAGCACAGGTCTCGGCCAAACAGGAGGCTGCAGTGTTGGGAGACACACGTCTCCGTGATTCTCCCACCAGTCTCTTGCCTTTGACCCTGGCACAATCTTTTTTCATACTTCTATTTAATAACCTCTTTAATAAGAATACACTGATGGCCTCAGAAACAGATGCTCCCCAAAATGCCCAGAGGCTGGTCGAGACAGGGAGGATAATCCCTCTTCCAAAAGCACAGCCCACTTGACTGGGTGTAGCCTGATACCCATCCTCAGGAATCCCTGACACTGGGAGGGGGTGTCTTGTCAGATAGGAAGACCATGGGGAAAGCAGTGGCCTGTGGAAAAAGCACTTGACCTTTAGTGCACAGCCTGCCCCACACCCTCTAAACCCAATCCTCTAGCACAGGTCCTTCTGTTTTAGAGACTGCACTAATGGCAACCCCTCCCTGGGACATTGCAACAGCCCTGAGACACATTCAAGGACATCCAAACATGACAAACAAAGACTAATTAAGAGAAGAAAGAGCTGAATCTCATGGCTGAATCCCACAGAGGCAGAAATGAGAAATGGGGAAATGTTCTTACTAGCTGGGTATTTAAAGTAACATTTTTGAAAACTGCTGGTGAAATATAACAAACAGCACATATTTGCATTGCAGCTTTCAAACATCACGCACAGAACTTCCTGGTGCCCGAGCTCCCCACATGCCAGTGCCAGAGGGGCTCGGGGCCATGTTCCTGTTTGAGTTCAGTCCTGGTGGAGCACTAGAATTTCCAGGCTTTAGGCAGGCCAAGTTGAATCTAGCAAATTATTTTAACTTGGCTTTCAGTGCATACACAAGCGATGAATAAAGGAAGAAAGGAAGAGAAATCGAACCTCTGTTGTCCCTATGATGAAAAGAAACTGGAATGATACACAGTGGGATGGCATCGGCTTATAACCGTATAAGGCATATTCGGTTTATAACCCTTTGGGATGAAGCTGCCCCCAAGGCACCCCCATTCAGACGCTGCCCATATCCCCAGTGCCCTCCTGCAAGCCTGCGAGCCTTGTCAGGCACTGGGGGGAAGAGGAACTGCTTTCGCTTTGGGAATTCTAGTAGGAAGGTCTCTTTAGGACAGGAATCATCCTTCATGCTTTTCAGGGGAAGGAAACTGTACTATCACCTCTGCCACCATTGCCACCAACGACGGGAGGTTGTTTTGCTTCAGACATCCCTCACATTTCAAATCCATTTTTAAATAAATTGAACTAGGTTCCTATTTATTAAACCGTGTCTTGGGGAGCAGCCCTCTCTCAGATGTCATTAATGTCCTTGAAAGGGAAGGCACCTGGGGCTGGGGCCCAGGAAAGGAACAGAGAAGCCACTCGTTATTCTCTTCCTGTTGGCACTCCGACTGTTCCCAGGATTAGTTCTCACCACCTGCTGGGAGTCAGCTCCAGATCCAGCCTTCTGTGCTTTAAGGGAAGTGGACAGCACTCAGAAGGCCTCCAGCAGAACACAGTCCTTGTTAAGATCCTCAACACACAGAACGTAATGAGCACCCATGATGGGCAGGACATAACAAGACCAGGCATGGGAGACACAAAAAATCCAAGACAAGAGCCGAACTTTCATGAGGAGATAGGCTAGATGGAGACAGTATATATACACATGTGAGAATGTATGTGGGGGTATGGGTATGCATATGTACAGGCATGTGGGCATAGGTGTGTCCATGTGCATGTGCATGTGTCCACATACACATGTACACATATATGAGTATCAGTATATATTGGGCATGCATGTATGTGTCCATGTGTATATATGTACACATGCATGTACATGTGCAGGTATACGGGCATGTATGTGTGTATATGTGTGTCCCTGTGTATATGCATACACATGCATGTATATGGGCAAGTATATGTGCAGCTATATGGGCATACGTGTATATGAGTATGCATATGTGCAGGTATATGGGCATACATGTGTGTAAATGCATATCCATGTGTATATAGGTACACATGCATATATATGGGTGAGTATATGTGCAGCTATATGGGCATACACATATATGAGTATGCACATGCGCAGGTATATGGGCATATGTGTGTGTAAATGCATATCCATGTGTATATAGGCACACATTCATGTATATGGGTATGAGTAAGTATATGTGCAGGTATGTGAACACTCATGTGTATGTGCCTGAATATGGGCGCGTGTGTATGTGTCTATGTGTACATATGCATATGTACACATGCATGTATATGAGTATGCATACGTACATGTACGGGTATATGGGCATGCACGTGTACATAGGTGTGTCCATGCATATATATGTACACATGCATGCATATGGGTATGCATGTGTACATAATGTGCATATGCACACATGGAAGTGCATGCATATGTGCAAGTTTATGATGTGTGTTTGTATATGTACCCCGTGTGCATGTGTGTATTTGCATGTGTGCACATGTACGTGGCTACGGTTTTGTGTCTGTCTCTACTTGTGGCTGTACTTCTATCTCCATCTCTGACTCTCAACAAAGGCCTGCAGGTCGGAGAAATCTCTCCTTGCTCACTTGCCCTTCCCACCTTCTCTGTCAGGGTCTTATGACCCTGCTTGCTCTCTGCACTGCAGTCACTCTCTCAGGGCCCTTGACAGGTAGGCCCTGCACAGTATACAGAGCAACCGTGGATCCCTCCTTC
This sequence comes from Indri indri, assembly GCA_004363605.1. Lineage (NCBI taxonomy): Eukaryota > Metazoa > Chordata > Mammalia > Primates > Indriidae > Indri > Indri indri. Next base: position 31,875 of record RJWJ010013528.1, on the reverse strand, counting down.
GTTTATTCTCAGGCAGCCCTGAAAGGGAGGCAGGGTGAGGGGATTCCCACCATATCCCTTTCAGAAGGGGTGGCTCAGAGAGTTTAAAAGATCTCTCAGCTAGTAACAGGTGATTCTGGAATTTGAAGCCAAGTAAAGAGCCTCCAAGGCCCACAGTCTTCCTAACTGATTCTCTTTAACATTCACCACTTCCTGTGCCCTGAGGATGGAGCCCAGGCTGCCCAGGGGGATGGGCAAGGCCCTGCCTGCCCCTCCCCTACACTCGACCTTGGCTTCTGAACACAGCACTCTCTTTCACCTCTGAACTTCCACCCTTGTTGCTCCACCTGCCCGACGTCTCCACCCCACCCCTTTCCCAAAGATCCCATCTTGCCTTAAGAACTCTGGTGGGCACCCTCCTCCAGGAAGCCCCACCCCTGCTGGCTCCCTGAGCCCGCGCTCCCACAGCCTGTGCCAACTCCTGGCAGACACCAGCCCCCATGGATCCCAACCACCATTTTACACACCATTTTACTGAGAAGGTGCAGCTGTGTCTTGCTCTACCCTACCTTCCTGGCCACACCTGGCAACTAGTAAACAGTGAATCCCTGCTTCTTAAGTGAGTCACTGGCATCAAGAATGCACCATGGAAGGCTCCTAGGAAATACGCTAAACCACCACCAAACGAGGCCCAGCTGCCTGGAAGAGAGGAGGCAAGAAGTCCAGCCAGGACTTTGCTTCTGTATTGAGCACCCTCAGGAACAAGAGAGTTGCATTCCAGAGTGAATGCAGCAGATTCCACGGGAGCAGTTCAGACACTGTAGTTCTAGGTGCATTTCTAAGGACGAGTGGAAGTCAGATTTCTGAAGGCCCCTCCCAGCATGAAATGCTGCTTGGTGGGGTCCTTGCACGGGTAAGCAGGCTCAGTTGAGCATTTCCTCATCCTAATGAGGCTGACAGATGGGCAGGCTAGTAAAAATCTGCTGGGGAAAGGAATGACTGAGAAACCAGAAGATGAACAGAAAGTAAGCTTTAACACTGGGAACAGGTCTGAAGGGCCAGTGCTTGCTTTGAGCTGCTACACGGGACAGCTGCCACTTCCCTCAAAACATCAGCACTTGCTTTACAAGACAAATAGAAAGTGGCCTCTGTATGCACACCTCTAAATGGTGAGCCATTTACTGAATACACCATCTCTGACAAGCCACCCACTCTCTGCTTTGGAATGTCACATTTCTCACGTGGCTGAATTCCCGTATATGCTTCAAATGACTTCTGGGCTCTCTCTTCTGTTCCACTGAGAATTTAGCATGTCAGATGCTCTGGTGGAGTCAGGTATAAAACTGTGAGGCAGACACAGTCCCTGTCCCCAACAGGCATGCAGTCTAGGGGAGAAAACAGACAGGAGTCTCATCCTGGATTGCCAGGGTGGCCAGGCATGGTGTCCTGAAGGTGACGACCCTGGTCTTCAATACAACAGGATTTGTAGGGTCAGAAGAATGGAAAGAGGCATGAAGAGATGGGGAAAGTGAGCCGGGCAGAGGGAACAGTACAGCTCGGCCTCCCAGCGGCGTCTGGCCTTCCCACGCTTCCTGCCCTTGGCCACGTTCTTCACTTGCCCCCACTGCACAGCTCATCTCTGCCCTGTCATCCTCCTCTCCTGGACCTCTGGATGGGACAGTGCCCAGCCCCAGAGCCCTTTTGTCGACATCCCCTCCCTCCACCACCTCAGCCAGTCTCATGACTTCAAATATTGTCTCATGCTAATGACTCTCAGATCTATGGCTAGCCCAGACCTCTCCCCTGAAATTCAAATATGCACAGTGTCTTCCCTGATAGCCATATCCACTTGGTATCAAACAGTCATCTCCAAGTTGACGGAGCCAAAAAAAAAAAAAACTAGTCACTTCCCGCCATCCAACCCTCTCTCCCTTTCCTGTGTCCTTTCTCACTAAAGGGTGTGACCCTTCTCCCACCTTCTCAAACCAGAAGGCAGAGGCATCATCCCCCATTCTTCTCTTGCACACACTGCACATCTAAAGCTTTGCAGGACCAGTTGGCTCCAGCGCGAAATGCAGGTCAGAGCTCTCCAGCCACCCCTGGACCCCGGGACCACCCCAGGCCACTCTGCATCTGACCAGGGTTCTTAAGTGACTTCTGTGTATATGTATCTGTGTAAAAGCCTGTACCTCAGTTCTTCACCTGACACCACAAATACAAATGGGAGATGCTGAGATCCATGTGAGCAAATGGTGAACATGGCCACTTAGATTTCATCAAACAGAGGGACAAGGTCCCATCCCTACCTTTTCTCAAGTGCCCTTGGCTCCAGACCTCCCTTGGAGTTCATGCCTGAGTTTAACCCTGAGGAAGACTAAAAGATCATCAGACAACATTCCAAGAAAGCTGACCAGTTTAGAAAAAATGGTCAGCGTACTTAAGAATGTCTGGTACACAGCAGAGAAGATGTAGGGCCAAAAAGATACCTGTGTATTCAAATGCACAAAGGGTTGAAATATGAGGGAGGCAATTAGAGGTTCAGATGGTTCTTGGGGGACTGGGACTGGCAGAAAGGGCTACAGAGCACGGTGCGCTGCTTCCAGAACCGAAATAAATTGAGCTCCCATAGCTTAAGCTATTCAAACAGCTGCTGCAAGAGCATCGTGTGGAGTTCCTACACAGGGGGGAGGTGGGATCTGACGTCCTCTAATAGAGGGGTCCATTATTTACCTCTCCCTACATCCCGAAGTCCACAAAACAGGAATTTCTACCCTCTCAGAAGTATGAGAAGGCAACTCCTTCCTGCTTTCTCACTTACCCCTTCTCAAGGCTGCTCTGACTGGAGTCTAGAGAAGAAATGGCCCACAGCTCAGCCTCCTCTGTCCTGGTGTCCTCCCTGTCTAGAGCTTTCCTCCTCCACCATGCACGAAGCCAGAGGATCTCGGAGACAGAACCCTCCACCCTCTACAGTGACGTTTTGGAAAGTTTCAGGGGTGGGTGACAATGTAAAGGAATGTCCCACACAACCAAGAATTGTTCTGTGTCTCACACTACTTCCAAATTTCCCACCAGTCACGAGAATTAAAAATCAACAGCAACCCTATTTACGAAGATCTGAACTTAGACCCCAAATCTGTTTTACATATAAACAGGGAATACTTTGTGCACTGGGTTTTTCTAGAAATACAAGCACTGTTTACAGTGAGGGAAGACTACACTTTATTTGGTTCAGGAAAGCCCTCCAGCATTAGCAATGCCGCTCATGGTATTTGAGTCGCCCCATGACACAATCTCTCAGCCTGTACTTGTAGCTGCTGCCCCCACAGTGGATTCTATGCTCAGGAGCAAGTGTGTGATTGCATCATTATGTATCTGTTTTGCTTTCCTATTGCTACCATAATAAATCACCACAAACCTAGAAGCTTAAGACAACATAAATTTATCATATTTCAATTCTGGAGTTCAGAAATCTGAAATGGGTCTCGCTAAGCTAAAAACATGCCAGCAGGGCTGCACCCCTGGCTGGAGCCTCTGGGAGAGAATGCATTTCCTTGGTGTTTCCAGGTTCCAGAGGCCGCCTGCATCCCTTGGCTTATGGCCTCCCTCTATCATCTTCAGAGCCAGCAATGGCTGGTGGAGTCCTTCTCCACCACGATGTCATCTCTCTGACGCTTCTGCCTTCCTCTTCCCCATTTAAGGACACTTGTGATTACACTGAGCTCACCTGCGTAATCCAGACTCCCCTCCCTATCCTACATTCAGCCAATTAGCAATCTTTCTGCTCCTTGCCATGCAAAACCTAACACATCTGCAGGTCTGGGATGAGGGTGTGGACGCCTCTGGGAGGCCATCATTCTGCCTACAGCTGAACCCGAGCACAGTCATGGCTGAGTACTAAAAGACCCAATTTCTCATTATTTTATTATAAATAATTTTCCATTTACTTCTTGTTATTTCAGTTAGGAACTAGAGTGATTTTTTTTCTAAGCCATGCATATATAGGAACCTATGAATTTCATTTCAGGACAGTAAAAGGTGTGTTATAAAAGTTCATTATTCAATGGGAGTGCCAGGTCTGTGGGGCTGAGACCCTGCGTGCGAGGCCAAGCAGCCCCCACCGTGAGCAGACATGCCCCGCTGCTGTCCCGCTCTGCCTGTGACTAGATGGCCAAGCTGGTTTCCAATTCCTCTTCATCTCCTGCAGCGCTGCTGTTCTCATTTACCCTCTGACTCACTCATGCCTTATTTCTTAGTCGCTTCCATACCTCGAGATCAAAGGGAAGGGTGCGATTCATAATTTCCTCCCAAATGGCCGGCAACTTCTAAGGCCTCTTCCACTCAGAAATTCTCAGACTCCGTGATATGACAGGAATTACAGGGCTGCAGACAAAAATCCAAATCCAATCCAAGAACGAGAATAAGAAAGGAACACTGCAGTCGATTCTTTAAGGTGAAACATTCCCCTGGGTGTGTGTAAGTGCTGGGGAAGGGGCCTTATTCTTTCCAATGATTAGGGTCTCGCTCGCTGCTTATATTATAGCCAAGCAATAGCTTCTTTAGCATTCTCAGCAGGGGGAAATGGCAGATCCATTTTACGAGGTTAATAAACAAGCACATTTGCTTTCACAACCCTAGGTTAAGAATGTCATATAAGCCAGAAACAAAGGGAAATGGTAAATACAATCCTGAGTTTATAGAGGAAAGAAAAGATATAAATGAATGTGGTTTGCATAAAAACATCATAAATTCCTAACTCTAGACACACATATGTCTGTATAGGACCAAAAAGGGGGGGCTTATTTCTGACAAGAAATTTGTGGAAATACCAAAAGATATTCACAGGTGGGAAGAAACCATTCCATCCATCAATGCAGATTTAAAGCCTTCTAAGAAGGGAAGAATGCACGGGGAAGTGAGGACGGCCATGATTCATCCCAGCATCAGGCAAGACGTCTTTTACAGAGGAAGACGGCATTGTGCCTTCCCCCAACCTATTCTTCTCTTGGTTGAGAGCAGATATATTTTTTTTTCTGAAAATACAGATCCCATACATGGTCCAAAGCCCAAGCTGTAAGGGTCGCTTGCAGATGGCTGTCACTGCCAGCGCCCCTCAGTATCGCCTGGTCTCTGCAATACTGAGACTCACAGTCGGCCAACATAGCTGCCACACGGGGCACAGAACTCTGCTGCACAGAGGAGTGCCACCTGCAACCTGGACTGTCCACCAGGTCCCCTGGCCTGAGGAGGATGGGAAGGACCTGCTCTCCTTGCCGTGAGAGAAGGGCCTGGAAACAGGCAAAAAAGGAGAAACGCAGGCCTCCTCCTGGCCTCCGTGCCGCAGGAAGAGGACATGGTTTCCATATTGGCCTAACTAACTCATCTGGCAGCACAGCGACAACGCCCACAGCTAGAACACCCTGTATTTCTACAAGATGTATTGTATTTCTAGTACATCTCAGGAGCCTAAGCATAGTTTAGTTTGGTCTGAATACTCATCTGACTAGGAAAAAAACAACCTTCTCTTATAAATTGTGGAAAACTGGAGACAGCAACGTGGTTTCTCAAAGAGTATGTGGGAAGTAAGAGACACGCGGGGGCAGTGCCTGGTGCAGGGTGGGCACGTAAGGCGTACTCATGATTGCTGCTGGATGCCAGCACTTCCCAGAGGAGGCATCTGCCACCCTGTCACCCTCTCCCAGTGGGGCCAGGCTCCCACACGCTTGAGCCTTCCCCATGTGCTTAGCACATCCATACCACGTCCACACGGCACCTGGCTTACAGTAGGTGCTCAATAAATACAGAAATGAATTATCCTAAAGTGGACCCCAGGAGATATTATAAAACTGTGCTGAAACGGGTGAGAGCATGTTCACTGTGCAAGGCAAGGATGCAGGCAGTAGCTTCTCACTGCCTGTGCACATCTTTCAATATTTAGACAAGTTTATTATGCAAAGAACTTTACTCTGCTGACCTTTAAGTACGCGTATACTGAATTTCTACTTTATTTAGTGCCAGGCCACACATGGGTGGCTCTACATCATCGTCAGGCACCTCATATGGTGGGGGGGCGCTCCTCCTTACAAGCATCATCCCTGCACGGACGGGCAACCCTCGGAGTCACGCAGGCCCTTCTTATTCTCACCACAATCCTCTCTGCTGCAGTTTAGCGATGGTTTCCTTGGTATGCTCCTCAGGAGAAAAGCCTGAGTTTACAAAATCGCCCCAGTAGCCACCCTCGGAGGCCTCACCTTTCTCACTGCCGACCTCGTGGTCCACCTGACAGGCAGGTGCTCAGCAGAGCTGCAGGGACAGGATTGGTCCCCGTCTTTCCTCTGCCACCCTGAGGACACCCCCTCTGTGCCGGTGGGCACAGTGTCTGGCTTCCTTCCTCAGCTGACACAGACTTCTCCCTCTAATTCAATAATCTGCTTCCTCTGGCAGTTTCTCTCCCTGTCCTTTGACATGAATGACCTGAAGCCTCCAGAAAACCCGAGGAGCCTCGCTGGACAACTGAGCGGAAAAGCAAAACGGAGCTGGCCGGAGCCACACCAACAGCCACAGAGCCACAGCCTCCACCCAAGGTCAAAAACCAAACTCCCAGACATAGAGTGTTTGCATTTTTTGTTTAAAATATGTTTATAACAAAACATAAACCATTCAAATCACTCATCAAATTTACTGAGGTGGGTTTGTTAGTAGCAAGCAGATCTGAAACAGAAAAGGACACTGGCGATCCTTCTCATTCTGAGCACTGACGAAGCTTTGGTGTTCACCCTACTGGGGAGACACGGACAGTCTAAGACCCAATGTTAAAACCCCAGAGCGACACCGCCTCCTGTTCAGCAGATCCACAGGCCCCGTGTCTCTCTGCTGTTTGTGTAATACTCTCTCTCTCACAGCAGAAGAGCTGCTTGACTCTCTCTTTTGGCCTGATCTTAAATCCATGTGTCCCTCTCACTCGGAACCACTCTCCAAACTCCCCTCACTTTGGGCAATGTCCCTCAGCAATTCCAAAGCAGCCTCTGTCTTAACTCAGGCTGCTGTCACAAAGTGCCACAGACGGGGTAGCTTATCAACAACAGAAATGTATTCCTCACAGTCCTGGAGGCTGGAAGTCTGAGATCAGGTGCCAGCATGGTTGGGTTTTTTGGGTGACAGACTGCTGACTTCACCTTGCATCCTTATGTGGCAGAAAGAAGTGAGCCCTCTGGCTTCCTATAAGGGCTCCATCATCGCATCCTAATTACCTCCCAAAGACCCCACCTCCAAATACCATCACCTTTGAGATTAGATTTCAACATACGAATTTTGGGGGGATATGGTCAGTCCATAATAGCTCCCCCAGGGCCTCCTCTAAGGGAATTACTCAGAATGACTCAACAACTGCAGGAAGTAAGGGGTCAAATGCTTTTGAGCCACAACCATGTTAACTTGCATAATGTAACTATGTGTTTACCTACCTGGACCAAGCAACAAGCACTGCTATGAAGGAGGTAGTTAGTGTCTTAACCACACTGGGACTCCTAAGGCCAAACTCAGAGCCTAGACAACGCCAGCATCAGTACCTGCTTGCTAAATGGAAATAACTAGAACTGGAAACAGCTGTGGCTGAATTCTAGCTGCACAGTAGGGGATTAAGGAGCTATGTTGTTTCTATAATCACAGGAGCTAAGATTTACTGAAAGACTTAGCCACATGCCAGGCACAGTGCCAGCCACTTCATTTGCATAATCAGGTATAATCCATATAACAGCCCCATGGGATACGTTCTATAATCTTCCCATTTTACAGACAAGGAAACGGAAGTTTAAGGGGAAGAAATAATTTGTCCAAGGTCACACACTATTAAGGGACAAATCCAGGGTTCCAACCCAGAAAGTCTGGCTCCCCTTTAGCCACTTGCTACACGACCAGCGGTGCCAGGACTCCTGCTCCACCCACCCACTGCAACACGAGCTGGCATGACTCCCATGAAACGGGCTTCTCTGGAGACACCCCCTTGCACTGTCTCTCTAGGGCAGGGCCTCTGTGTCCCTTAGCAGTGTACCTGCAGCCAGCCTGGAGATCATAAGGCCGCCCAGCGCAAATCACACTGAAGGCATCCTGGCCCCACTGGCATAGCTTCCTGACATCTGAACTTACATTCATGGTTCTGAACACTTTTGAAGTCTCTAAAATGTGCCAGGTACTGTGCCAGGTGCTAGAGATCCCAGAGATGGATGAGGCCAAATTGTCACCCATTCTCAGGGACCTTCCACTTTGATGGGGAGAAAAGCCGTGTGTTCAAACAACCATATGGTTTGTGATAAAGTTCTTAAGAACTTTGATGGGGTTGGGGAGGATATCCTGACCCACCATTTTCAGCATTGTCTGGAGCAGCCCCTCTATCAACATTCCCTTCCTAATTGCCCATCAGGGCAGGAAGAACCAAAATCTGACAGCCGAAGCTAGCCACAGGGTCTAGCCAGTTTCTCCTAATGGCCAGGGCGTTGTCCTGACCAACAGGGACCTACAGGTAGTGCTCCTTCTTTGAGTGTTTCCTTTCATGTGGAATCAGCTTCTCTTGGATCTTCTACTTCCCACAGGAGCACAGGCAGGGCGGGTCTTCTCAAAGCATCCACTTGTCTCTATATTTGGCAGGGGACAGGGGTGGGCAGGGAACTGAGGGCCGCTCTTGGGGCTTGAACTCCTGCTTTTGGGGAAGCAGGAAGTCCAAATGCCTCCAGGCCTTCCTTTCACCGGAGTCCTGCATTGCAGGGTATTACAGACGTGCCTGATATTAACAAAAAGGTACTGTTTCGCACCTATTTATTCAGTGACTGTATTCATTTTCTATTACTGTGTAACAAATTACTGCAAAGGCAGTGGCTTAAAACCACCCAAATCCTTCTCCCGCTTCTAATTTCTCCGACATCTGCCACCAGGTGGGGAAATTCTCTGTTTTCAGGGCTCATGGGATTAGCTTAGGCCCACCTGGTTAATTTGTCCACTTTAGGGCCAACTGTGCCATGTGCCAATGCAATGCAGGGAGCGATAGCTCATCACATTCCTAAGTTCTGGAGAACAGGGCCCATGTGGACCTGATGGGTCATGAGAGGGCTCACACAGAGCATGGCCCTGACAAGAAGTCAGCCGTGCAGAGACAGCAGGGGTGAGATTCTGGGGAGAGGACACAGTTGGTTCAAGCCCTGAGGTGGGAACAAGCTTAGGAGAACAGGGGGACAGAAAGAAGCCCAGTGGGTGGGTGCACAGGAGTGGAGTAGAGCAAGAGAAGAGGGCAGACTGCTGCAGGCCTGGCAGGCCGCGGGAGGTTCTACTCTAAATTTATTAGAGCCTTCCTAAGTGACTGGAGGGTGTTAAGTGAGGAAAGCTGGGACGTGGATCTCTCTGTCTACGTGAGAACTGGATCTTAGAGCGGCAGGAGGGAAGGCCAGAGAAGAGCACTGTGCACCAGGCGAGGGGCTGATGCTGAGCACGGCTTCTCACACCAATGTGCTCACAACGCCCTGGGATGCGGGTAACACGCAGAGCCTGATGTTGAGGGCCGCAGTGGAGACAGAGACTCTGCATTTCCAACAAGCTCCCAGATGCTGATGCCGTTGGGCTGAGATGAAGGTGGCAGTCAGGAGACGGAGGGACTATCTGAGGTGTGTTGTGGAGCCAGAGCCCACAGAACTCGCGGATAGGTCAGATGTGGGGACAGGAGAAACAAGGACGCAGGAGTGACGCCCAGGTTCCCATCTGAATGCTGGCGTGGCCGTGGGCCATCTGCCAGACAGGGACTCTGGCTAAAGCAGTGGGACACCAAGAACTGTTTCAGGGAACTCCTCCACCCCAGAGAGAATGAGAAGCAAAGGCCAGCCTGAAGCGCTCTGCCTGAGGACAAAGCCAAGGAGGACCCACATCACGTCTCCTCCTGATGGGGATGACAGCTCCGGCTTCCACCTGTCAGGGCTATCGCAGCCCTGGCCTTGGCCCCAAACCTGACATAGACTGAGTGACCCCAGGGTGAAGCTGCACAGAGGGGAGGACACGGGTCAGGAAACAGGCCCCAAGCAAACAGCCATAAACTCAGCAGTATAAAAACTCAAAAAGTAGGATTCTGCAAATAGCACCAACCACAGCTGCAGCTTCTTGGGGAATAACAGTAGAAAAATGCGGGCTTAGGAAAAGGAAGAGAAAAGAAAGTTCACCCTCTGGTTAGCTAAGGATGGGTTATATGGAAAAAAGGCACCATATGGAATAGAGGAAAACCTTTATTTTTTTCAGACCATTTCTCATACAGCCACAGATACAACATGGGACTTATTTTTGCTTTTAAAATTTCACAAAGAAATGGAATTTTCAGTAACTACCATAGCATAAGAGGCCTCGGCAAGTAATAAAAGAGCTTTGAAGGGGGATGTGATGTGGAATATCAGCCATCTGAAGCCACACCAGAAACAGAAATCGCTGGAAGAAGTTTAGGACAAACAAAAAGAAAAGATTCAATGGTTAAGAGAACTAAAGAGGGCCTACAAAGGACAAGAGTTGGCATTAAGTGACAAGGGAGAGTAACCACTGCCAAGGCTCTGAATGAATTTTGTCTCTGAATCTACACGCTGAAGGTCACTGTTCAGTGACAGCAGAATAAATGTTCTATCAGGAATGTGAAGTATGAAAATATTTTAAGAGGCTACCTGTATGTATAATTAGGAGCTTGATATAATTAAAGTTGGCAGAGCCCCAGGGTCAAATAAATTACACTGCAAAGTTCATTAGGCAGGAGCCTAACCACACAGACCAACCAAAATGTGCAGCTCAAAGGTGGTTAGCACAGCAAGGGCTATGGTAAGGGGGGGGAAAAAAAACCAAGAAAGTCATCAGTGAGACTTCGGTATTTTACAAAGATCAAAAGGACTGGGAATTAAAACATAAAAGTCAAGCCTGGATCATAAGCATCTATCATGAATCCTGACTGAATGCCTGAGAACCTAGTATTAGATCATCCGAGGGCTTAGGGAGCAGGGTGGATGCACATGCTGTCGGTTCCTGCAATATGCAATGGATTTGACTGCCTCCTGAGGACATGCGTGATTCCCTCGCGTGAGTCTTCCAAAGGCATTTGAATCCATCATGGCTGTAATTACACTACAGAGTCAGCAAGCGTGGAACAGGCGTGACATCCCATCCCACAATGAGGAATAACAGAAAATTCAAGCACTTACAGCAGATAGAAACTGCAGTTACTATCAGTTCTTTTAAAATTATATATAGTCTTAATCCTCTAGGGAGGATTCCTTAGATGAACCCCAACAAAAAAAAAAACAAAAAAACAAAAAACATAATGGGAAAGTAGAGTAAATGATACAAATGAAGATGCCAGGGTTTCACTATGTAGCGAGAGAATAAATTCTGCCACTGCGATGCATCACACATTAGTCTTAATCCTCTAGGGAGGATTCCTTAGATGAACCCCAACAAAAAAAAAAACAAAAAAACAAAAAACATAATGGGAAAGTAGAGTAAATGATACAAATGAAGATGCCAGGGTTTCACTATGTAGCGAGAGAATAAATTCTGCCACTGCGATGCATCACACATGCACAGGCGACATGAGATGAAGTCAGAGGCGGCTCTGAAGGGGAAGGTGAGAGAAAGGAGAAGGAGACACGTGCGCCAGTGACTCCCCTTTGACCTGCACCACGTGGATGGCGCTGAAGTCAGGGAGAGATCTGTTTACAGTATAAGTCAAAAAAGAACCTCTGGGAACAAGAAAAGGAAAATTCCATTAGCTCACCAGGTACTTGACCTCAGAGGGATAATGAAAAAAGGAAGGACTTCACTCCGTCCCTTTCCTAGACAGGATAAAAGGAGAGAGACTGACTCAGTCTCCTTTCAAGATAAGTCAGGTGGCCAGCGCCTCCTATACCACGATCTGAAAATGGTTAGAATATCTCACACCAACAGAGTTCTTCTGTCAGCTCGCTTGCTATGTAGCTACCATCAAATTAATAGAACAGACTGATTATTTGTAAAAGTAATAACAACAATAGATTTTGAAGCCTCATAAATCACTTTCCAGATTCCTCTCCCCATTGTTTTGCCACCAGTCTTAAGAAATGTTCAACATGCACCCCTGGAGGGGAGGGGCCGGTCTGGGCTCCCCTTTCAGGCGGCCCCCAGGGTGCCAGGCTGCTCCCCATCCAGCGGCTGCGCCTGAGAAGTCCCTTCTGCAGCAGCTTCTCCCCACCAGAGGCCTTGTACACACGGCCAGTGAGGAAGGGGTCAGGGACCCTATCACTCAGGGCCTTAAATTAAAACAGGACAGACTGGACATGCAGTTCCTTGCAAACAGGCAACTGGTATATGTGGTCTCCATAGAAAAGTAGATGACATTTCTTTGCAAAAATAATGAACTGCAAATAAAAAATAGCAATTCTAATGTGAGCTCGCAACAAACTCATGTCTCCCAGCGAGAACTGCTACTGAAACTGCCTCTCAGACTACACGCTGCCCGGGTAGAAACTCTGCCCTCGCCTCTCCTCCAGACCGACACTTCCTCAACTTCAGCCTCTACTGCCAACCTCCACGGGGACCACCCGAAGATGACAAAGGTCGTGTGGACACAGCTAGGAGAAGGTGGGTTGATCTGGGCAAAGCTGGGATTCCTGCTTTTTTTCTTTTTTTTTTTTGTTGCTTAATCGGCAGTTAAAGCATATGAGAGGATCACTTGGGATTCTGAACGAGATTATGTCAACATAAATCTGCGCAGTGCCAGGCTGAGGGTCTGTCTGGGGGAAGTGGGCCGGTGCCTGCAGGTCTGAGGCAGTCTTCATCCTTCCTTCCTGGTGTTCCTGCCACGGAGGCACTGCAGACAGCTTGGAAGCATCTAGCACATTGAGGTTAACAATGAACAGAAGAGAGGACCGGCAAGACCACCCCAGGGGACACGGAAGAGAACCAGAAACAGGCAGTAGAAAGGACTCTCCCTCCCGCAGGCACGAGAGCCAGCAGCCAACCCCTGGGCTGCAGCCGAGAGGCCCCACGTGGACAGACACGGGCCTGCCAACACACAGTACTGCTAACAGTTGCTGCTGCTATGTCTCCTCCCACGGGAGGCAGTGACAACAGTGATTCGCCTGCTGTGACCAGGGGGTTAGAGTGGAGCAATAGTGCTCGGTGGAGGACCCGGTGGGGGGTTGATGGGCTGTGCCAGCATCTCCTTAATTGTGACTCTCTCAAGGAATCAGCAGGACAGAGCTGATTCCTGAACCTTAAACCAAAATATCAATTTTGATAGAAATATGAATCTACCAAAACACATCTACTTTCTGGAAGACACTAAATCACCATGAAATCTGTAAATCAAAATCCTCTCTGTGACAACTGAGAATTTTACCCCTGTAGTAAATTATACCCTTCCACTGACAAAGAGACCCTCACGATCTGAAATACACTTGTACGTGTGTGTGATATTAATAGTTCTATTTATATGTCAAGTTGTCTAGGTTACGGGGTGCCCAGATACCTGGTCACAGGTTATTTTAGGTATGGCTGTGAGGGTGTTTTTTGGGAGAGATTAACACTTAAATTGGTACACTGGGTAAAGCAGATTGTGCCCCCAGTGTGGATGGGCCTTATCCAATCAGGTGAAGGCCTGAGTAGAATGAAAGGGCTGACCCTCCCCCTAAATAAGAAAATATTCTTTCTCCCTAATGGCCTTTGAGCTGGGACACAGGTTTTCTTCCTGCCTTTGACCTCAAGCTAAAACACTGGCTCTTTCTGGGTCTCAAGCTTGTCAGCCTTCAAACTGGAATCACGCCATCAGCTGAGGCATCAGGGGAGCCTTTGTACACAGGGAATGTCCTGGCCTATTCACTCGTGGCACATGGACTAAAAGGCTATTTCGTTTTTTAAAAGCAACACGATGAATAATTGATCCACACCACTTTGCTTGCAGCCCAGGGATCTTCTCCCAAAAGGGCCCTCCCTCACCCTCAGAGGCCGACACCACGCAATGCATCCAGCTCTCTCATCTGCTATTTAGGGGTAAACTCTCAGCAATAAAAAACAATGCAAACTTTTTTTTACACTCAAAAAGACCTGGATTACCATAAAACCATCGTGTTAAATCATCTGGACCTTCTTAAAAGGAAGACACCGTGTCATCATGAGGTGTCGTTATTACTCACGATCAACACCCTGAGGAAGAGGAGGAAGGGCAGGGTGCAGCTGCTGGCATGGCGGACCCAGAAACCAGAGGCTATGACAATGTCAGTAACAGTCAGAGAGAGGTACCAATTGCTCTGTTAAATGCCAGGGACGCTCATTGCAGATTCACTGTTTGGAAGAACCTAGAAATTGTGATTTGTTGAAAATGCCAATCCAACTTCAAGAGGGGTACTATAGGTCAGGAAGCCCACAGCAAAAGGACATCGTGCCCTCAGAAGTGACATAAAGCCACAGGCTATTTGGATTTGGAGCAGGCTGAAGCAAGAAACCAGGCAGAGGTGCTTCCGGGACTCAGAATCTCTGGCCCATGGTTACAACAAGGCAAGTCATTGCCCCAGGTGGAGCCTCTTCTACCTCCAGTAACCCAGCCCGCACCGGCCACCAGCTCCTGCCCCACCCAATGCCTGTCTACCCTCCAAGGCTCTACTCAGATACCACGGCGTCCACCGATCCCTCCCTGCTCAGCATCTGCCCCCACCCCAGACCCAGGCTCACACTGGGCCACCCCTGGTTCCCCCAGAGCGCTCTGGGGGCCCTGGGCTACCTCCCCAAAGCATTTGTCACTCTTGATTGGAACTGCCTGTTTCAGGTCTGCATCTTCCAGACCTTTTGACCAGCTCTGCTTGTTCTTTTTCCCATTGTACTTTTTACTTCTAACATACTATTATAATTTACTTATTTATTACACATATGTGCATTAGCTATCTCCCTCAATTAAAATTTAAGCTCCTAACCATATCGTTTACCTAATTTGTTTACTGAAATACCCCAAGTGCTGAGAACAGCACTTGGCTAATAGAAGCAGCTCAGGGAGTATTTGTTGAGTGAAAGAATAAATCATTCCCATCACTATTTGCCTCTTGAGAGCAGGAACAATCTTTTTTTTTTTTTGTGGGGTTTTATTATAAATATTTTTGTTATTGGGTGTTAAATTTATTTATTTATTTATTTTTTTAATTTTATTTTTTATTTTTTATTATTATTTTTTTTTATTGTTTGTTGTTTATAGGGGTACAGGTGTTTAGGTTA
>RJWJ010013528.1:0-16553 GCA_004363605.1 Indri indri | reverse complement strand
GCTTTGCAGGTGTGATTACATTAAGGATCTGGCAACGGGGGGATTATCCCACGTGGATAATCCTAGATTATCTGGGCAGGTACAATATAATCAGGAGGGTCCTTACAAAAGGGAGGTCAGAGGGTCAGGAACAGAGGTCAGAGTGACAGGATGTGAGATGACCTGCCCCTGCCAGCTCGGAAGATGGAGGAAGGGGGCCCTGGGTGGAGGAATGCGGGTGGCCTCTAGGTGCTGGAACAGGCCAGAAAGGAATCCTTCCCAGGAGGAAAGTAGCTCTCTCGAAACCTCGATTTTAGCACAGGGAGATCAACTTCAGACTTCTGACCTCCAGAATTGTAAGGTAATAAGTTTGTGCTGTTTTAAGACACTAAGTTTGTGGTAATTTGTGACAGTGGCAATAGGAAACTGATACATCCAGGGATCGAACACACCGCAGCTGCTCAGTAAATGCCTGCGGAATGAACGACTGTAAATCATAAATGTTACTTTTAGCCTCTCGAATAAAATTTAATCCATAAGCAGAGCCACGAGTGACTGAAGCCATGAGCCAATGGTGATGATGACTGTTGCTGTTATTATTTTCTTAGGTTTTTCCTTTCCTTTAAAAAACTAATTTTGACTCAGAGATACTCATGATAGCATTTCCTGTGCTGACAGGCCTTACATCTACCTATGTAGGCCGTTTGATTAATCAAATATAAATTTCTTCCTCATAAAACCAAGCACCGTCTGGGGGATGGACACGCTTGAAGCTCTGACTCGGGGGGTGAGGGGGGCAAGGGCAATATATATAACCTAAATATTTGTACACCCATAATACGCTGAAATAAAAAAGAAAAGATTTAACAAAAAGAAAAGAAAAAAGAAACCAATTTATTTAATGAAAACTGGTCTTAACATGCACACACACACCTCCACACACTTAATTGCATTTAAGTTCTCACCAGGCTCCTTCTGCCAGGCTGGAGAGGGGTACACAAGGGTTCTTTCTGAGCATTTTGAAATGCCTGATCTTCATGAATCTGTTTTTAATGCTGACATTTGAGAAAAGAGAGAAGTGACGAGGAGTCACTGAGGACACGTTTCTGCATTCAACGGAGAATTTAAATGTTCTAAATTACGGGACAAATCTTTTCCATGTCTCTTTAAAGAACAAGAATAAACCAGTTTTTTCCTAGACTTCTGCTTTCCAACACTGTCAGCCCACCTGCCAGGCCTCCACTACCTTTATCCCAGAATCCAAAAACCCAAAAAGATTTGGGATTAATCACTTTGAATTATTATTGATGAATTTTGATACATATGATTCTTTTCAACTAACATTAATAAATCAGGAAAACATAAAATTATGAACAGAGCATATATCTGTTTACATGGGAAAGAAATTTTGAAATTTTTAAAAATCTTGAAATCCAGAACCAGAAATATAGAAATTTTTAAAAATCTTGAAATCCAGAACCATCGACTCACATACGACCTAGAATTCATTTTTGGCCTTGTAGAAGATGTATATACAACAGGAAACTTTGAAAAGATCTCAAATATACTATCTAATAGTAATTTTAAACACTTGTCCTGCTTTATACATCATATATTAATACTTTATGCTGAGGCAATTCTTGCTTTTTCTCTCCAGTACTGATTTACAGGATATAATTGGAGAAGCAAAACATGAAACCCACAGCAGAGCCAATTCCATTTCATAAACATTTATTGAACTGTGCTGTGCGATGTCTAGTGTTGAAGCAAGAGGAAATCCCTAACATCAAGGTGTTCCCCACACAGCAGAGAGCTTCGCTGCTTTCCAACAGGTGCACTAGAGTTCACATTTCAGTGGCTTCAGCACACTCATTAAGCAGATATAATTTCACAACTGAAAAATCCTAAACCAGAGTTTAATTAAAAGAAAAAAATTGAAACCCATTTCTTTAATAAAAATAGCTGTATTTCAATTTAAATGATAGGACGATTGAAACAGATGGCATTCTTTCACCTGGGAGAACCTGAAACATTGCAATCCCTTTGCTATAGGAGTGGGTACTTAACATCTACCTGCCCATCAGTCCATCCATCCACTCTCCTATCCATCATTTATCAACAGCCGCCGTGAGCTAGGTGTGGGGCCAGGCAGATAAGACAATGACTAGGACACACACCTTCTTAGGGAACATTTCCAAATGCAGTTACTCACAACTGTGTTCAACAGCACCACTCTTAGCCCTGTGTTTGCAATAAGAAGATCCTGTGAAGGGTGCCTCTGTTTTCTCCTCCTGCGAGCACAGTTGACTTGTTTACACTGCTTGTACCGGATGCTTATCTGCCGCCTCCTTTGTCCTGCTGTCAGTCTAATGCCTGGAAGCATATCTAAGCTGTATCCCAAACCCTGTGACCTCCCTCGTGTATCGCCACGTTGCCTGCTATGCTCAATAAATCATGTCCCTGGGTAGCAGCAAATCAATCCAGTGCTTAGAAAGAAGACACGAATCACAATCAGCAGCACCTTCCTGCATTGTCCAAAGGATTTAGCGTGTATGAAACACCCAAAGTCTTCCTCACACTGTCCCAATTAGACCCTTTCTGAAATCTCATGTCCAGCTCAGGACTCCACATGCCAAGATGCAATCAAGGAGTTTCAAAAAAGATTTATACAACAATCTAGATTACAACCTAGTAAATACCAAGAAAAGCTAAAAAGTATTTAGCCTGGAAGTGTTTGAGTCTGTTCTCAGCCAATGCAGAATACCAGGTCACTACAGACTGAAACGCTGATTGCCTACCGCTCTGTTCAAGACACAGAAAACCACTATGGAGGAGGGTTTTTAGGACATGCAACCCAAACATTCATCTAGACATGCTAAGTCTAGTCTATTGATCAAGGAATCCAGAGCTAAACTAGAATGTACTAATTTCCCCCAGGGAATTACTTGGCCTGGATATCATGCTTTGCACTGTGCCCTGGGCATACTTCTGGGACAATCGTGGAAAGGGCATTGGGATGTCCCCTCCTGACTCATCAGTTCAACAGGGACACATTACTCAGGGGTCCTGACATGACAGCCTCATTAAGAAATATCTTCATCTATTAGTGCCAACAAAAGCTTACCCCTTTCCTAAGTTAGCTGTTTAATGCTTCCTTGTTTTCTGCTATAAAATTCAGTAACAAATTTATAGTCAAATTCAGATGACTCTAGTAAAACACACCTTCACCAGATCTCTCCTCAAATGCCAGGGAGATCTTCCCCAACAGCCCTTTATAAAATAGCCCCGACCCACACTCCTTGGCCCGCCTCCCGCTCCCCTTTCCTTATTTTACTTTTCTCTGCAGCACTTGCTCAGCATTTGAGATCCTTTATACAGTATTGATTTGTTTGGGTTTTATCCTTTTCCCCACTAGCAAGTAACCACAGTAATGGCGGACGCTGCTTCTCTCCTGGAACCCTGGCCACGGGAACACTGCCTGACAACAGTGGGCACTCAGTGCACTTAGTGAGTAAACCAATACAAATTCCCCCTGAGAGTTTCTGGGCCCGAATTTCATTCTTTGCTGGAAAAGAGTGGCCAACTTTGTAAAACTCTATGGTCTCCATTTCAACTTTCTCCATGAACTTGAAGTTTGATTTTAAATTACATATTTCCCCGGTTCTGATGCATGTACTGTTTTTGTTTTCTCTTTTTAAAGTATTTGTGAAAGCCAGCTTAAATCTTTTGTAAAATGAAGCAGGAGATAGCAGACAGAGAGACAGGCATAAACAGATACAAAGGATGATCTAATTATCAAACATGCTGTATTTTAACAGATGGTAAAGTCTCCACTGAGGATAGAAGAGGAACTGAGCCAAACGGTACAACTATTAATTAAGCAGAGTAACCTTTATTCCACACCTGAGCATTCTCCTCCCATCAGTGCAGCATCCTGTGCTGACATGGCTGGGTGTCACTACCATTTAAGGAGGGTGGCCCACTGAGAAACCCTCCTGGCTTCTCTGGCCACTCCCACACATCTCACTATCCACACATCTCACTACGGTGGGGCCTCGGGCACCGAGGGCAACTTTTTGCCATGGATGTGTCTAAATGGTCCACACTGTACTCCCTGTCACTCTGGAATTCTTTGAAAGGAGATGAATGGTTTCCAGAATTTTTTTGAAATATGGTATACCTCTCCCACAAACACACCCCCACATATAGAGTTATTGAAGACACAATCCCGTAATGATCAGAGATAGAATAAGAAGCTGCATGAGACCAGACCAACTTCATTCCACATTCCACCTTAGGTGAGTTAAAGACACATGAGGGCAGGAGAAAACGAGATGTGGGGCACGTGAGGGATCAGCACCTATGGGGAGGTCCTCACCTGTTTGACCAGAGTCACCGTCCCTGGTGCCATGGCAACCACCGAGGCAAGGGCAGTGGCGTCATGGGTCTCGGTGCCCAGCTCGATGATCTGCTGCAGGATGTTTACGGCTGTGGGGTCGAACCGGTCACCTGATAAGGAAGAAGCAAACCGGACACCATTCAGGTCCCTGGCACTGAAGGACAGAGAATGCAAAACCAGCCCAGCCCCTCCATTCTCACGGATGATGCCTTCCCCAGAGGACACACGGGTCCTCCGTAATCACTCATTTTGACAACAGAGATAATCTGTGTGGTACTTTATAGCTCACAAAGCATTTTCTATAAGAACAGCTCAAAACCCCAAGCAGCACTGTGAGGAGATGACACTGTGATATTACCCCCATTTCATACATCTGTCACTTGGGCATTGGGTTAATTATATCACAAAACCAGAACTTAAGAACATGTGTTCTGAATCCTAACTTGAAGGCACAAAGACAGCCCCTCCAAGTGGAACCCCCATAGAGTGCCAGTGACATGTTCAACCCCAGAGTGAGTCACCCTTGGGCATATGGGTGCTGGCCAGTGAAAGTGTACCAAGTAAATTCCACAAGTTACGGGCAAAACATCCAGGGGTGTCTCAATTACCCAGTGGGCTTTAGAATTTCAAACCAATTTAAGCTCGGGTTCTATTTTAATCATCTCAAAAGCCTGGAATCCATGTCACCAGGGCAGCTATTTAGCGTGCCCCGCCTGCTCTCACCATCTGCCTGGCCATCTGTAACCCTCCAGAACACACCCTGACCCTGATCATTAACTTACTGAAAGGGAAATTACTGCTTGATCTCCACACTAGCAAAACATCATGAGTCTCTGCCAACGTGTGCACCCTCATGGGCAGCTTTTTGTGGGCAACATTCCAATGTGGCTCAATCGATAAGAGATCAGAGAAGGGGGATTCAACATGTTCCACGTGGAGGGTGGGAGACGACCTGTGTATATTCACAATGCACTCCCCAGCACATCCCCCTCAGGGGAGATGACGCACGTGTCTCGTGGCCGACCACTCCAAACATCCAAGGACTAAAACGTTTACCTGTACATCTCACTGCGGCGAGGTTCTAATTCCTCATCCATTTACTGCCTCAGCAACCATTTATCAAGCCCTGTCAGCCGGGAACTGCTGCTCGCAGTGGGAATACCGACAGAGACCTCACACTCCCCCTTCCCCTTCCCGTGCCTGCAGGCTCCTGAGCAGACTCACAAGCAGACCGTTACAGCACCCGGTAGGGTCCTGTGTCTACAGGGCAATTTGGGGAACAGTGCGGAAGAGTTAGGTGGGTTCTCAGTAGGTGATATACGATCCAAGTACTGAAGATGAGGATGAGCTGGGCAGAAAACATGTTGTGAGGGGCAAGGGACAGGCCACATTCCAGGGAGCACTGGAGCATACGCCCATGCTGAGAACTGCAGCACCCGACCAAAGGCGGCACAGCCCAGAGCGGGGTGGTGAGAGGCAGAGACGGGGCAGCGCGGGCAGCCAGGAGCCACAGCAGGTGGGCCAGCTTGTTGAGCTGCAAGGACAGACACTGAAGGGCTTTTAGAAGGAGTGACAGGGAGAGAGAGAGAGAGAGAGAGTGTGTGTGTGTGTGTGTGTGTGTACATGCACATGTACACATGTGTGCTTGTCAGAGGATAAAGACAGGCTGCATTTTGCAGGTCTTTCTTGAGTAATCACTGACGTCACTGAACACTGAGGAGGGAAACTCAAGCTCTCACAGGGCCTCAGTGCTGGGGGCCACATTTACCAGCCTGGACCTCCACTCTCCCGTCTGCACAAGTGCAGGCGCTGCCTCCCCGATTCCCTCCAGCACAGCAGGCAGTGAACACAGCCCTGCCAATTACTCTTCCCTAAACTGAAGGGCCCACCGAGTTTTCTGCGCAGCCTTCTCACAATCTGGGATCGAGGGACTTAGGAACTGGGCAAAATGGTGCTTTCCTAACTCTTCAATTTCCCACTCCATTTCACCTGGCCTGGCTCTCCCTTCTGGTCCCACCTGCTTGGCTTCTGCCCCTAATACATGCAGGGCTGTGGTGTATAACATTAACTTGTGTTCTGTGCATTTTAAAAAGAGCATAAAGAAAAACTATTTTCTAAGCATAATGCCCCAATTGCCTCTAGGCTGGCAGAATGGTTTATTTGGTTTTTAAATTGATTTAACATTTGAAAATCATAACATTTGGTGTACAAATCCTGATTGGGCCTTTTGAGAAGAACTGGGGGAGTGAGCAATCCTGGGCCCACAGGTCTGCGAGGTAACTCCCCCACTGAACCACAGTCTTGGCCACTCTCCACGTCCCACTGAGCCCATGCCACCCACTGCCACTGCCCACCCGGCCCCTGTGGACTCTGGAATAAGCCCCCTTGAGTAGGTGACCACGAGGAAACATGGAACAGGACAATGCCCTGGTGAGGTGTCAGAAGACCTAGATCCCAGCACCAGCTCCAACTCCCAAAAGTGGGTGACCCTCTGCCACCCATTAACAGTGAAAAGTGACCTGACCTTGTGTATCTGTGAAGTGAAAAGAGTAAGAGCTGCTTCTCTCACAAGGTTGTTCTGAGACTTAAACATGCTGATTTGGGAAAACCTCGCAACCCTGTTATAAAGACCCACCTCTGCTCTAATTCTAGAACATGTCTAATTTCTGGAACATCTCTGGTGCCTGACAATAGGACTGCTTCCACAGTCTGAATGCTGGCTCAGGGATTTTAAAGTGGAGCAACCCCATGGACATCATTCATTTGCAAATGCATTCATTCAGCATGTCCAGTGAAGACCAGTTCTGAGGTGTCAAAGGAAGCCAGGGCATGCCCCCTCACCACTTTCAGAGGTGTATCTCAGGTCCTGGAGTGCGGCCACTGCTGCCTGTGTCCCCTGAACGTCTTCTTCAGCCTCTGCGATGTGGAGATACTGGGTGGAGGGTTCCTCAGGAACTTCTGTTGCTGTCTAAATAAAAACATAATACCTAAGTGACCTTCTAAAAGAACAATTGTTGCCCAGAAGTTGCAGGATAATGTATTAAGACAAAACAAATGCACATAAGAAAACAATACTTTGCAACATCTCATTTACCTGGCATCCCTGAGAAACCAGTTGTTCCAATAAATACACTTTCCAAAGAGAAACCTCTTTACAAGTACCAAGCCTTTTTAAAACCAGCTTTGGTGGAAAGCTCCTTGGCGCACACTCTTGTGGTTGGGAACAGAGCATGCTGTTCATAACTAGACATTTGAAGAGCTCAGCTCCCAACACTGCATCTACTCTGCCCCTTACATGGGGGCCTGGGGCCGCGTGGCCAGCAGAGGGAGGGGCACAGCACCTGGGCAGCTAATGGTGGAAAGGAGAGGATGGGTGATTCCATCACAGATGGAAAGCACGGGTCCTGGCATGCAGTGAAAATTCAGTAAATCTTAGCTATTCATGCCATTCTTATTTTTATATGAAGGTGTGAGAAACAAAACTGACTGCAAGAAATATATTTGCGCAAAATCAGGATTTGTGAGAGTAGGAGGAGAAAAAGTGACATTCAGAGGTACCTTGTACCTCAAGGAGAGAAAAGGTGTAACAGAATTTTCACAGAACTAGACGTTAATAACATTTTCTTTCTGGAAGGGAAGGGGAGTGCAAGCAAAACTATCAGGCAGGACACACGAATGAAACCAATGAAGAATAGAAAAGAGGACTTGAGACAAAATTTATAGAAGCCAAGTTATGCTCTATAAGCACTTATCAGTAATGACATAGAGGTTTGGAATAGCATATGATTATTCTTTTACAGCCAACTGGCCGAGTTCATTTAGGTGTTTCCAACCTGACATGTAGCAGATATCCAATAAATATTTGATGAATGCATAAATGAACAAAAAGAAGAATATTTTCTTTTAAGTACTATTAAGTGGCACATTAGCCAACACTGGATCCAAGCAATGCCTTAGCCTATGAAAGGACAGGATGCACACTAAACGGTTTCTCCTCATTCTGGAAAAATTGTGCATAATAATCACTTTCAGAAAGGATGGTGCTCTTTGCAAGGCATTCCTGGGAGTCAGGTGACAGCACACGCTGCTGTAATAGGCAGCTAGTTATTGCACTGGTGACCACCCCATGCCCACCTTGCTGCCTGCTCTATTATCTCACTATGGCATCAAGTACATGGCTTTGTGTCAACTATTTTTGGTGAGTTCGTAGCTCTGTTTAAGGTGCTCAAATCTGCTGGAAGTGAGGCCTTCGGGGGAGAGGGATATTATTGCATGCCATTTATAAAAGCATCGACTAACCAAGTTTTACATCAGGAATTGACATTCCAACATCTATTTTTGTTAATAAAGAGTAAATTCTTGCAGTATGAACTTGAAACGCCAAGTTATTGTTTTAGCATAGATGAAGATGTGAAGTTGATGATGCCATCATCGTCAGCAACAATCATAATAGCTGCCATTTTCTCAGGGCTTATTGGGGGCTAGATATAGATATTAGTGTCTTACACATACATGGTTTCTCTCAATCCTTTCAACCTCTCAAGTACCATTGGCCTCCTGTATGGATAAGAACACCGAAGCCACAAAGGTTAAACCATGGCTCCAGGTCAAGCAGTTTACAGGTGACAGAGACAGGATTCAAAGTAAAATCTGTCACACTCCAAAGCTCCTACTTAAAAAAAAAAAAATCATAAAAAATTTCAAACACATAAAAGCAGCAAGGTAAGTATAATAAACCTCCATGTACCCATTGCCCAATTTCAACTATTATCAACTCATAGCCAGTCTTTCCTCCCCTAGGCACCCACACACTCCATGCCCTGCTCTTGGATTATTTTGAAGCAAATCCAGAAATCATCATTTCCTCTATAAATATTTCAGAATCTCTAAAAAAATAAAACTCTTCCAAAACATAACTACAATGCCACTGTCACACTCAAAAACTTAACGAGTCCTCAATATCATCAAGTATCTAGGCAATGTTCAAATTTTTCCAATTATCTAATTTTCAAGTTTGTTCAACTCACATCTAAATGAGAGTCACACATTAGAACTGATATGTCTTCTAAGACTTAAAATCTCTGTGTTCTTCTTCCGTTTCTGGCATTTTCACCCCTTGAAGTTTAATTGTTGAAGAAGGCAGGCTCTGTGCCTTACACAGCTTTCTATAACCTGAATTTTGCTGATTGCATCACCATGAAATCAATAACATGGTCCTCTGTCCACGGCATTTTCTGTAAATTAGTAGTTAGACATAAATGTAAAAGCTTAATAAGATTCAGGGTCTCTTTTGACAAGAATGTTTCACGGGTTATACTGTGTAATCCCTTCAGGAGACAAATATTGTGCAGTTGTCTCTTTTTTTTGTAATGTTAGCCATAACTAATGACCATTGCTAGATCTTTGACATCATTAGAAAGTTCAAAAATGGTAATATTCTAATTTTTCATGTGTTAGCTGAAATACTTCTAAAGGAAAAACTTCCCCTCATCAAATGTTTGGTTATGCTTAGTTTTTTTTTTCTTTTAAAAGTAGAATAATTGCTTGATTCTTGGCCTTAATTTACCAGTTTTCAATGTAAAGAGTTGATTCTCTAGCATCCTACAAAAGTGACTGAATTGTCTTTTTTCCAAATATCAGTATAAGCTCATGGAATTAAGCACATTTTATGTGTTTCACTGTAGTTAATAAACACTAACAACAGCCTCAGAATTATAATATCATCCCTACCACCAACAGAATAACTGAGAACAGTGCAGTGTTTGCGGTTCTCTTTGCCCTTAGGTTATAACACATTGGGGGTGCAATCGAATAACTGCTTTGAAGCCTCTTGAAATAGTTCCTCTGTACAGTTATGCCACCAATTTGATATACAGTTAGGATCATTTCATTTTAAGACTTGCTTTTTTAAACAGTTAATTTTGTTTTTATTATTATATAAAACATTTTCATGGTATCAGAGTCAAATCTACACCACAGGGTATGTTAAGTTCAATCTTCCCCGGCCCTCATCTGTTCCATCTTGTTCTCTGCCTCCCTTCCCTATATACAATGTCCACATTTTTTATTTTTTCTAACTTACACAAGAACTGCAAAGACAGTACAACAGAGACTTCCTAGAGACCCTTTACCCTTAAAAACATCTTACTTAATCATGGCAAAACCATCAAAACTAAGAAATTAACACTGGTGCAACACTATCAACTAAACCACAGGATTTATCCAGATTCCTCCAGTTTTTTCATTAGTGTCCTTTTTCGGTTCCAGGACTCAATCCTGCATCCCACAGAGCACTTAGTCCTCACGCCTCCCAGCCTCCGCCCATCCATGACAGTTCCTCAGTCCTTGCTTGTCTTTTATGACCTTGACATGTTTGAGAAGTATGGGTCAGTATTTGACCACACACGTCATTTGGATTTATCTGGTGGGTTTGCATAATTAGACTGGGGTTGAGGATTTTTGTGAAGAATACTTCGAGGTGAAATGCCCTTCTCATCAGACTGTAACAGGTGATACATGATGTCAGAACGTTTTATCACTGATGACGCCAGCCTTGATCACTTGGTTAAGGGTTCCTACTTTTCCCTTTGTAATTAATAAATACTTGCAGACAGTTTGAGATTATGCAAATATCCTGTTTCTCCTTAAACTTTTGCCTACTATTAATAATTTCAGCATTCATCAATGGATCTCACCTGCTGCAGCTGTTCCTGTGCTATTCTACTGGTGGTTTTTCTGTTTCTCTCATTCCTTCTACAGTTATTAATCAGAATTCATTTGTGGGGAAGAGTAGTTCCTTATTATTTATTTATTCAATCATTTATTTATATCAGCATGGACTCACGGATATTGCTTTTGATACTCAAATTCTTGTAGCTTTGGTCACTGGGATCCCTTTCAGACTGTCTCCTCTGTTCTTTTGACATACGTGTTCCCATCTTTATTTTATCGGTCGATGGATTGAACGTGTCATTACTTTCCAGCACCACAAGATGTTCCAGGATCATCTTGTATGTTCTTCCTCATCCTTGGAATCAACCACTTGTTCAAGGGACCTGGTTCCTTTTATTGGAGAATGTTATTACAAACCAAGATGTGGGCACTGCTACCAGGGTATCACTGCTTCTAGCCCTCTAAAACAAAAAGCCAGGAAATTCATGTATGTATACTAACCATCTGCAGCACGTGGGTTCTTTTTAATGCGAGCTCATGATGATAGTGAAATGTCTGACGCACAGCTACAGGGTTCATGCTGGCTATGCCCCTAACATTTATTTGTAAGTTCTTTCTCCAACAATGAGAAAACTGGCTCCCATTATCTACGATGTATTTACTTATTTGTTCAGTCATAATCCACGCATAAGTGGGTTCAGAATTACTAACCCACACTGCTATGAGAAACACATTTCTAGCTAGGTCACAGCACTTGTCTATAGTTCTTTTTTCTTTAGCCTAAGAGTATCCAGTGAACTATCTTCCAAAGTTACCAAATTCAGCTCCTTTTGTCCCCACTCCCTCCAGTGTGATTATGTCATTCGTTTGTAACACAGATTCATTTGCCACACATGCTCTTTTTTCAAGTTTTTTGTTTATCTTTCAACTTTTTCTAAAAATATAAACACAACACATGTGCACACATTGTTCTTCGCCTCACTTTTTTCACTTAACAGTACACCCTGGAGATCAGGCAAACTGCAGAGACATCCTTTGTTCCCTCCCACAGCTGCACGGTTCTGTACTGGGTAGCTGTATGTAAGGCATTCATGCAGCCTCTCGTTGATGGACACTAGGTTGTTTCCAGCCACATACTACTATCAACAGCACTGCAATGAATACCTTGTGCAGACACCTTTTCTCATTTTATCCAGTGTAACTTTGAAATTGTTTCCTAACAGTGGGATTGTTTAGTTAATGGATAAAGAATTGTATATGCAATTTTGCTACATATTGTTATTCCCTTCACAGGGTTGGACCATTTTACATTCCCACCAGCAATGTATGAGAGCAGATTTCCTTCCCTCTAGCCTCTCCAGCAAAGATGACACCAAACTTTCGGATTACTGTCAATCTAATAGGTGAGAAATTCTATCACAGTCTAGTTTTAATTAACATTTCTTTTACTATGTGTGAGGCTGATAGTGTATGCAGATATTCGAGGTTATTTACATTTCTTTTTCTCTGAACCTTTCTAATCTCTTGTCTATTTTTCTGTTGGGTTGTTGATCTTCCTCTTCACTATTTTTACAGGCCTTCTATAGAATAAAGATACTAATTTCTACAATATGACAAAAATATTTTTATCATTTATCTTTTTGCTTATTTATGAGTTCTTTTCCATAAGACTTTAAATATTTTTTCATGTAGTCAATATTTTTCAATCTTTTCCCTTATTAAATCTGGATTTCAAATTATAGTTAGGAAAGTTCTCCACACTCTCAGTTTATAGATGAATTCACTCATCTTTTATTTTAGCATTTGTAAAGTATTTCTGTTTTTATGTTTAAATCTCTGATCCTTTTGAAATGTGTCTTATATAAGTTGTGAAAAACAGATCCGGTTTTATCTTTTCCCATATAGTTATTTGGTTATCCTAAATCATTTATTAAAAAGCCCACCATTCTCCTACCAACTTGAGACACCATCTTTATCATATAATAAATTTCCGTATATCACTAGATCTATTCTAAATTTTCTACTCTGTTTCATTAGACCATCTATTCATGCAAAAATAACATACAGTCTTAGTTACGAAGGTTTCATATCATGTTATAGTACCTGGTAGGATTCTCCTGACACTGATGTTTTTCCCAAGGTATTCCTAGCTATTTGTTCATAAATTGAACTTTAGAAATCAACTTAATTAGCTCCAGAAAAAAATCTAAGTATTTTTATTTTGATCATATTACATTGATAAATTATTGTATAAATGACCTTCAGGAATATTAACATCTTTATGATGTTAAATACTCCCATCCATGTGCTCAACTCTAAATTTATGTCTGTTTCAGGAGTGTTTTATAGTTTCCACATTTATATTTTGGACATTTCTTATTAGGCTTATGCCTTGATTTATCTGGGTTTTGTTTCCTATAATAAACAGGGTTTTTGCTTCCATTCTAACTTATTTTATATATGTGTATATATATGTGTGTGTATATACAGGTATATACATATTTTTTATATATATATATACATACATATATGTCTGTGTATATATGCTGCTGATTGTGTATGTTGATCTTTTGTCTGCTGCTTATTGTTTGTATCAGTTTTTCATTGATTCTTTGGGATTTCCTAAAAATATTAATATAATCCTATCATATGCAATTAGAGATGCTTTTATTTCTTCCCTTCCAGTTCTATGTCTGTGTTTGCTTTGTCTTGTCTAACCACACTGGCTGATGCCCCCAACACCATGCTACAGTGTAGCGGAGTTGCGGGGCATACTTGTCTTATGTCTGACTTCAGTGGAAACCATCTAGTGTTTCCCAATGAAATAAGATGCTAATGTTTGGGGCTGAGTCATGTATATTTTTTCCTCTTAGGGATGCAGCCATCAAATTCTATGTTATTGACTGTTTTTAATCAGTGAATACTGAATTTTGTCAAACATCTTTCCTGCATCTATGGTGATGATCATTTCATTTTTCTCTCTAGTTCTATTTCTACGATAGACTATATTAACACATTAACTCCTACTGAACCCCATTCTTCCTTTGCATTCCAGAATAATCCTCACATGGTAATAATGTATTATCTTTTCTTTCAGGTGTTGTGAATTCTGTTTAAATCCCTTTACTCTTAGCCACTAGACACTTTGTAAAGTCCTTACATCAGCTGGGTGTGATTTTGACCCTAGGGAACACTGGACATTGACAATGTCTTGAGATGTTTTTGGATGGGTCCAGTGTGCGGGAGGGGGAATCATGGTACTGGTAACTAGTGGGAAGAAGCCAGAAATGCAGCTAAACTTCCTACAAGGCAGAGGACAGCACTCCACACCAAAGAATTATCCAGACCAAAATGTCAATAGCACCGAGTCTGAGAAATCCTGCCTTAGGTAACTGCAATTAGTCCATGGGAGTGACACCAGTATTTGAAGAGAGAGATGGCTTCTGGCTCTTGTACTACAGATGTGTTTTCAGCCAGATGACTAGTCCCAGCTCCTAAGGGGAAAAACAAACAAGGCAGGCAGCAGCACAAGCCATCCCACAGACGGAGAGTAGGGCCTAGCACCAAGAAAAGGAGCCCTCCCAACTCCCTTGATAAGGAGGGCAATATACTCCTTGCCTTCCGTTCTTCTTTCAGGTACGACATCTGAAACTCTGGATTTGTAAATAACAGAAGTAAAAATGTCAATGAGGTCAATACAAACCTTCACAAAAGAGTCTAAATTCAATTCAGAATAAGAATTCACATGCATAGCCCATATCTCACCTGGTTTATACCCCTCGGACACAAGACTTAATTTGAAAAGGTTTCGGAAATTCCCAACCAGAAAATCCAATGCTCTAAGGAATAGCTGTCTGTGCCCAGTACTTGGGCTTGCCTGGTTTGTCATTCATGTTTAGAAATGTCAAGATCAACACCACACTCTAAAAAGTTACCTCCCATTTGGGGTCTCCATCAATTTCCACCACCTTCAAGCCATGTTTGTTCTTCAAGTGCCTGTTGAACTCCCATTTGGTGCCATACACAAAGCTGCACACAGGGCACTTCAAGCCACCTGAAAGCAAAGACAGAGATAAGAAGACATGTGCATTGCTCATAAAAATACAACGGTTCCTCCTATCTAAATGCCTCAAATGGAAGAAGTGTATTATTTTGTCTCCAGCACTTACATTCAATCCAAGCTTACCTTAGTACTGGAACACAACAGCAATGCAGTGTGTTATGTTTTCCAGGGCAGAGATTTTAAAAATTAATGTACTTTTTTCATTTATTGAATAAGCATTTACAGAGAACCTATCATGTGCTTGACAGTTTAAGTGACAGAGGGAACTAAGATGAGTAACATAATTCCCGACCATGTGGATAAGTGGCTTAAATTTTTCTTTCGTTTTTTTCATTTGTAAATAAAACATAATTTAGAAAATAAAAATGGCAATGGCTGCTTTTCTCAATCCTTTTGTCCCAAAACACTAAGAGCAGGAGCCAGATTCTCAGTCTCCTTCACATCAGAAGCTAAGTCATTCATATATACTCCCACGTAAATTTCCCAGTAAAGAATAAATTAAAAAGCCGGTCACATCCTGAAATGGCACTATTTATTGAACTGATTAAATTTTGCACATGTTCTGGGAAGTGTTTGGATGCTTTAATTAAGAGAATATAAAACTCTAGGTTTCTAGGTTAAAAAAAAAAAAAAAAAAAACACCGAAATTGGAGAGTCACACAAAAGACTATCTTTTTACAATTATTAAGAAACAGCAACTAAATTGGAGCCTGGAGAAAAGTCTCTCTGCACAGATTGTGCCTTCAGAAGCAAAGTCCAGCCTCAGGAGGCTCACTGTGGTCCTGGCGTCGGGCCTCCAGGCCACTGGTCCAAGCCAGGCCAACTGCGGCACTATCAGGCCTCCCTGCTGAGCTGGGCCGGGGCAGTGACTGCCCTCACAAAGTCCCCACGACTTCAGCTGTTTGGAACTTTGAGGCTAGCAGATTCCGGCAGGTCACTCAAGAGTCAAGAGCTCCCTGCCCCCTGTCCTCCCCTGCCACGCACCCGCTTCTGCCCTGCTTTCTCTCTCTGACCCCATGGCTTGTCCTGTCCACACCAGGCCTCCCATTGCATCCTAGACACTCAGAACTCCTGGGCAACGAAATTCCCAACATTGGCCTCATCAGAGACAGCTTGCTCCTTTCTCTGCCCCTTGAGCAGAGGCCACACAATCCCCACGCAAGGAGGAGGAGGCCAGGGCAGGACAGAGCAGGGCAGCGGCACCCCCTCCCCTGCAGAGGAGGAGCATCTCCTGGTTTGTCCCTCCTGCTCACAGGGCTAAGCCCATCAGGAACTTTGGCACCTGCCCTCTCCACCCCAGGGTCAAGTGACTTTAATGCACCACCTCACAGTTACCCAAGAACCTTACTTATCACTTCACTACCTGTGTGAAATTTCATTCACATGATTATTTAGCACCATGCATGGGGCTAAATCCAAACATCCCACTCTAATGACCGC
>RJWJ010013527.1:0-39713 GCA_004363605.1 Indri indri | reverse complement strand
CCGACATCCAATAGATGTTATTCTTATATGTACACTTATGTGTTGATCAGTTAATACCAATTTGATGGTGAGTACATGTGGTGCTCGTTTTTCCATTCTTGGGATACTTCACTTAGTAGAATGCGTTCCAGCTCTATCCAGGAGTATACAAGAGGTGCAAGCTTCTATTTTTAATAAGAAGGTAAATACTTTGGTTATGATAGCAAATAATAAACCAGCCCACAACCATCAGAATCAATATTTCTCAAGCTGACTTGGAGAAATAATTAAAATGAACCACTATGGAGAAAGTTAAAGGGGGTAAACTTTTTGTTGGAAATACTACTATTCAAGTTTTGACTGGCTTTGCACGCAGAGGATCCCTATCAGATACTCAGCATGACAATTAGCTCCATTTACATGCCTTTGTGGACCTGACCAGGCTAAAATCGAAGGGGGCTCTATCGGGGTTAAATCTAGGACTTCTTTCATCTTCCCTACTAACTCACTGGTCCCCCACTGAAAAAAGAGGGTGCTGTATTCAATCTAACTCAAAGAGGTTGGTATTAAATATTCTACCATTCATATTTTAAAGTGGATGAAAAAAATTTCCCTCACGTTTCTAAATCCCTTTTATCTAGTGTTTTTGTACATCAACTTTTGTATGTTAGATAGTAAATTCTATATTAGATACGAAAATAGAGTAACATGTATCTGTACAATATATTCTCTTGGTGATGATTTCTTGGACTAGGCTAAAAAAAAGCAAATAACATGTAATTGTTCTTGAAATGTTGCTGGTTTTCTGAGTAAAACTATAGGCTTCCTACCCACACCACCCGTTTGCTGAAGGCACAGGTAACTGAATTTCTGAATTCTGGGGTTTTGAATTGTGCCGTGCCTCCTGTGGGGTGACTGATGGGCAATGTCGCTGCAGGTGTCTGTTTCACATGGCGGGGGCGGGAAGGGGTCGCAGGGCAAGCACAACTAAACACAGGACATTTGATTGACACTGTAAAACAGAATTATTTCTATGCTGGAAATGGCTCCCCGCTTCCTCTGCCTGTAAAGAAAAAGATGCAATTTCTCTTCCCAAGGGAACTGAAAACCCTCTCACTGTGAATTATTTACCCAAAATTTGCGGTCACAAAGACACATCCCATTTGTAATTTTAAAAAGATTATAAAGAAGGGAAAGCAGAGAAGATACTAGATGTTTACATAAATTCATTCATCCCTTCTCACTCCTCATTATGAAGATTTGAGCATATATTGTAGCTTTGCATTCTTTCCTTCACAAGCTGCCTTCTTCACAGTTCATCTTGTTCAATGAGGAGACTCATTTCCAAGGGTGGCTCCTTGCCTGCTGGGCATGACCAGGTTAAACCTTGTCTACTGGAGGGGAAGGCAGAGACGTGAATCCTACCCCAGCAGCTCCACTGCACAGGAGCTCATAGAAAGGGGGGCCCTTGTAGTCCCTGCGCTCGTGCTCATAGTGCAGAGACTACAGAAGTTCCTTGATGGTTCAGAGCCCTTTGTCCTGGGTAGAGGCTCCATAAGGAAATCAGAGGGCTGGAGCAAGGACAGGGTCATAGAGGAAGAAAGAGGGCCATGGAGATTTATGATCCATTCCCAAATTTTTATTAGCATCCAGATTTTTAACAAAAGTCACATGCCATTCTAGCTTAGGCAAAGCTCTTGAGATAATGGCAGAAGATACATTGTTTTTGGTATGTGTTTCTTCTTTGTCATAATAAGCCAATTTCTTCTTCATTAGGCAGCAAAAATCGATACTGCAATAAAGAACTTATCTACCAGAATTGTTTTCAAATTCCCCAGGAAGCCATTTTTGTAGATTCTAAGTCTCCCCTGGGTGACCTTGAAATACCCACGCACCCCAGTCCTTGTGTGCCGGTAAGTTGTAATCCACACACTTGAACCGCTAGGTTAACTAGTTATTAATTTCTTTTCCTTCTCAAAAATGGAAGCAGTTAGGCTGACCTCCAAATCAAAACTAAGATCATATATTAAATTACTAAATATTCTAACCAACAATTTTCCCCTAATGACCAAGAAGCTTCACATGAATTCTGCCACTTCAACTGTCCAAATATATTCTAGTGCCACTAGGTACAAAGGAATCAAGCATTCTACGTTGGATTGACCGGCAGGGAAATAAGGTGTTAAGAGTCAAAGCCTACAAGTAAATAATATTGTACTATATTAAAGATTCATGGGAGGTTTAGTTTGACAGCATGGATAGGACCATCTGCACTGACTGAGCTGCTATGGTATAATTGTAAAATGCATCCTTCCCCCCAACACACATGCATGCACAGAATCAAGACATTCCAGTCTGGAGCTGAAGGCTGGCTGCTTCCATACTCAACCACTAATAGTATGTTCTCCAAACTGGTCCCTCCCTCCCCCACACCATTCACTCCTATGATTTGTATAGACTTTCTCCCCCATTAAACCAAAAAGTTTCAGGGCAAGGCTGTCTTCTTCATCGTTACCCGAAGGCTCTGACAGTTGTTGGTAGCCAATGTGTCTGGCACCTCAACTTGTGATCCTCATCACCATAAAATGACACCAGTGGGCCTGTGGTCACTAAAAGCCCCAGCAGTGCTAATCATGATTATTGAAAACATTAAGTGCCTTTTATGTGCAAAGCACGGGAAAGGCTACAAGACTGTTCAAAACAGTTCTTGCCTTCCAGAGGCTTCTATGGTCCAGAAAGGAATCCACCAGGTTCAAGCTCTTTGAAGCCTGGCCCTCTTCAGGGCGTTAGTGGAATCAGGTGACGAAAGTCAACAAGGGTAAGCTGACCAGTCATTCAGCAAATACTCATGACCGTTTAAACTTACACATTTTTTAAAAAAATTCACTTGATAGTCTCAGTGAGTTAAGATGTAAGAGCACGTGAAGAAAGCAGCCAGGTATCATGAAGTTTTTTGGCAAACTGAAGAAATGTAGACTCGCACAGGCCAGGTAAGTGAGACATTCCAGAAGACATGCTGATGTTTGACCCGGAGCAATGCAGCCCAGTGTTGGACTGAAAAACAATTCCAGCTTTGACATGGTTTGGGGAGAAGAGTGATGGGGATTGAGTTCTTTCTTTTAAAATTTGATAAGGTGTTCAGGCAAAGAGGATTGAGAATTGAAGCGTGTAGCTTGGACCTTCCAGTTCTTTTAGGGCTACACAAAGAGCTGGGGATTGCTGATTTTAAATAAGGAGAAACTAACTTGGTAAGACAATTGTCTGGCTCTGTCACTGCTTGGGCTAAACTGTTTCCATAAGCTAGGTATACAAGATTCTGAAGAAGCCACTGTAAGGAAAAATGATATTATAATCACTTTTCATATAATGAAAAGTCAGCAGACTAAAAATTAAATTAATCATGAAGTTTTCCTTAATTAATTGGATAGTCCCAGTTCACTACTAGTGAACAGGAATTCACATAAAATGAGCTAAAAGGACTAAACGGGCAGGGTTCTTCCTAGAATAAATGAAGGTCAGTGTTGAGGTCACTAGCAAGGAAGTCTGGAGTAGCTTGGACTGAAGCTACTTGTGTTTTGGGGAAAAAAGACTTGTTTTCATTGCTCTAGTCATGAGCACACATAGTGACTCAAAAAGCTTGAAAACTCGAAGACAACAAACCTCTTATATGTCATTGTACTTTTTATTAAAGGACAAAGGGGCAAGTTAGGGCCAGAGCCTGCTCTGAAGCTTTAATACTTTACATTCCCTTGTGAGTTTAGGCAAGGTCTCCTATAACACACACACACACACACACACACACACACACACACACACACACACACACCACACACACACACACACACACTACTAGATTTGGAGCTGTTCACTTGCAGTTTCTAATTTCTCTCATTGTATGGCTGGCATAATGGGAGGAAAATGTTAACGAAACTTCATAAATAAAGTCTGGTGAGCCTTTTCAAAGAAATACAATTTTGAAAAAATAGACATTCAGATTATTTTTTAAAAGACTATACCAGAAGAAATCTAGAGGACGAATTAAAGGTCTGTCCTCAAGTGGCCAACACCAGTCCAAGAAGAAATTGTTAGTGCCTCCATCAGGAATTATCTGAACCTCTTCAGGGTGTTAGTGGAATCAGGTGATGAAAGTCAACAAGGGTAAGCTGACCAGTCATTCAGCAAACAAATACTCGACCGTTTAAACTTACACTTTTTTTTTTTTTTAAACTCACTTGATAGTACCAGTGATTATATAGCAACCATTGCCATGGTTAAAACTCGATTCTCAAAACATTGTCTTGGCTTTTTGCTACTTCCATTATTGACGTGAACTAGTCAGAAAATTTTAACCTGTAGTATTTTTCTTGTTCTTATCTGAGAAAGGGGTAAGAAGAATGGGAAAAGGGAATTTGAGAACAATGTAAACATCCTTTATTTATTTGGAGGGCACTTTAAAGCATTAAGCTATTAGTTTAAGAAGGGTGAATTAGGGAAAACTCGGCCATCTCATTAAATATCTTTTTAGATTGGAAACGACCGTTATTAAAAATTACCAGTGTACAAATATTTATTTTAAGCAGTCTTAAGTTGTTAAATAAACTTATAAGCAACCATGTTTTAAGAAATCTATAGTAGTACAGAATAGTAATATATGATCATTTATGAAAAGAGGGAAAAAATTGAGAAAAGAAATCATCCTTATTAAACTAAAATAAAGTTAGTATTTTACTTTTGGACTTAAATTCCCTTGTACTTTCAAATAGCTATTTAGAAGGCATCGCTTTGGAAATGAACTGAGGAGAGAAACACAAGAGGAAAAAAGTCTAGTTTAGTGAATGCATGTTTTCCTACATAGAATCTTTTTTCTAATTTCATATCCCAAACTATTTCTGCTTTTTCACCTGCCCTGTTTCTTTTGTATTCTTTACTGACAAACAGAAAACGGTTCAACTTCACACTTACTTGAATTTCTGTGTTTCCAAATACAAATCAATTTCCTCCACAAGCTAGAGGAGAGATTTTGGTATCTACAGTGGGGTTGTTGTCTATACCAAAAACAACTTGATTGCCACCCTGGGGCAAGAGGAAAGAATTAGTGGGATCTTACTACCTTTTGGGACCAGGTATCTTTTCAAATTATATTTATTAATATATTCTATTTTTTATTGTTTTAAATTTTTTTTAAAAAAGAAAAATTAAAAGACTAGTATTATGAAACCCCACATAGCCAC
Source organism: Indri indri (assembly GCA_004363605.1). Classification (NCBI taxonomy): domain Eukaryota; kingdom Metazoa; phylum Chordata; class Mammalia; order Primates; family Indriidae; genus Indri; species Indri indri. The sequence goes on along the minus strand of RJWJ010013527.1, from coordinate 34,503 downwards.
TCATTTCAATTCCTAACATTTGGCCATATTTATTTTACGACATCTTTCACTCCTTTTTCTCTCTCTTCCAGCTCTCTCCATATATGTATGTATGAATGTATGTATTTTTGCTGAACCACTTTAGATTGTAGACATCATGCCACTTTGACTTTAAGTACCTGAGGCACACATCTGCTAACAAAGCTAGCTGTTCCCCTACATCACCACAATGTAATACCATATCTAAAAACATTTACAGAAGTTCCTCATAGCATCAAATATTCAAATTATTCAGTTCCCCGAATGTCTTCGAGTAGCTAATTTTTTGTTTTATTTTTATTATTATTTTTTAGAGACAGAGTCCCACTCTGTTGCCCAAGTTGGAGTGCAGTGGCATGATCGTAGCTCACTGTAACAACTAATTCCTGGGCTCCAGTGATCCTCCTGCCTCAATTTCCATAGTAGCGGGGACTACAGGCCTGTACCACCATGCCTGGCCAATTTAAAAAATTTTTTTGTGAAGATTGGGACTTACTATGTTGCCCAGGCTGGTCTTGAACTCCTGACCTCAAGGGATCCTAACACCCTTGACCTTGCTGGAATTATAGGTGTGAGCCACGACACCCAGCCCTATTAAGCTAATTTTTTGAATTGCGATCCCAAGTCTTTTATTTTATGAGTATTTCTAAATTTTCTTTCTTTTGTGACTTTTTGAAGAGACCAAGCCAATTATCTTGTAGAATGTCTCAAATTCTAGATTTGTCCAACTGATTCCTCTTGGTATCATTTAACTTGTTCCTTAGTCCCCTGTGTTTTCTGTACGCTGCAATTAAATAAGGCAAAAGACTTGATTAGATTCAAGTTGAACAATTCTAGCAGAAATATCTCGTAAGTGATGTTGCATAATTTATATCATGTTATATCCGAGGCACATGATTACCAGGTTATTAGTGATGCTAAATTTGATCACGAGTTAGATGGTGAGCACAAATCTCTTCTTATTAATGGAACTTTTCCCCTTTCCAAATTGAGCCATATGTAGCCATGCTTTGGTATCATGGAAATATTCTGTTTTCCTTTGATCTTTCACCTAATGATTTTAGCATCCATTGGTGATCCCTGTGTGAATCAGTCAGTTTAGTGAGGGCTGCAGTATGGTGACTTTTCTAATTCCGCCATTCTTTCTACAGTTTTTAAAACTAGCCATTCTTCTGTAAACATACCAGTATCTTAGGTAACATCCTAACATTAATTTAGAATGAATTATAAGTATTCTGCCTCTTTTATAACTCAAATGAAATAGCAGTGCAACCACCGAATACTTTTCTGTATTTGAATTTTGGGTTAAAAATTGAACACATTTTTATACACGGCTCCTTTAAACAAGAACTATTTATGCAAGGAGTTGAGGATATAGGGTGAATAAAACAGCCTACACTGTGCCTTTCTCAAGAGTTTAGTGTCTAGCCATAGTAAGTATATATTCCTCAAAGGAAAGAAGTATAATTATCTGCCTGAAACTTTAGGTAGTTTTTCATAAAAAGCTTCCTAATGTAGAATCAGAAATCATTGGTGGCGGGGTGGGGGAGAATAAAGGTAAAGTAACACAGATAAATATATAAATAATATTCATTATTCCAAAAACTTCGTAATTTTGAAACTTTTTAAGAGATGGGGTCTTGTGATGTTGCCCAGGCTGGATAAGAGCTCCTGGGCTCAAGCGATCCTCCTGCCTCAGCCTCCCAAGTAGCTGGAACTACAGGTCCATGTCTGGCTATAATTTTAAAACTTTTCAGGAAGGCGAACAGGATTAAAGTTATCTTCCCTCTCTCTGCTCCATAATGCCCTTTACTCATTTAAAAAAAAAAAAAGTTTTTTTACAGTGAGAGTTTGCTTTTTCTTTAGTAGAACTTCAATAATCAAAGCTCCAAGATACAGTGAAGATTTATACGGTTAACAGTTCTTTCCTATGTGCCCCATGCCAGCTAGGTGTACATTTCACCTTATTTATATGAACAAGTACACCTGTACCAAAAGCAATATGAAAGTCTAAGCCGCGGAAAGTTATTTTTTAAGATCAACAAAATGGTATCTTGTTCCATTTACATCTTCCTGATGAATTAACAATTCATGATGAACTGCAGTTGCAGAAAGCTCACTATCTTTGACGGAGTATGTTTGGGCCTAGCTTGGGCCCGAACAAAACACATTGTGGTCTTGGTTTTTTGGAACATTTTCATTTGTAGAAGTGTTATTGGAATTCTCAGTTCTGAAAGCGTATTAATCAATTCACTGCACAAAAACGAGTTACGGTTCTCAGACAAGGTCTACCCTCCCTTCCTCATATTGATAGTCTCCTTTTTTCAAATCAGAGTTAACATCAGACTAACAGTTCTCACTTAACATACATATACTACCAAGAGTCAACCTTTATTTCACAAAAACAAAGCTGAACTTCATAGTTTCTTGTACATTAAAAGGACTACTTGGCAATTTGTTATAAAGGCTCATTTATGCCAGGAAACCTGTTGAGCAGGAAAACTTCAAGTGGGAACATGGAACAGAATTTAATGAAAGTCCTTAAAAGAGGAAAGTTGTTTACATTGTCCTTCTATTTTAGTATGCCTTACTAAATTGTAAAAATAGTGAAGGAACTGTGACTTTGGAAAAGTTTTGAACGAATGCAAAATATAACTGGACTTTTGATCAGAAAATAGCCTACCCACAACTGGATAGTTTTAGCCAATACAAAAATTTCTAATCTTAAAAGAGAATCAGATTTTTTTAAATGCCTAAATTTGGTTAGAATTGAGTGATGAAGGATTTCAGGTGGTCTCAACTCTCCTAGGAAACTGAAAGAAAGGTTCAAAAAAAGAACTACTAGCAAAAGATATGTAGGATTATTACAAAATGCAGGTATTTATGGAGTACTTCGTGAAAATTAGCACAAATTATACATGAATTTTGCACTGTACTAGCAACTTAGCCAATTTATTTTTCACACCTATGGTCATCTCCAGTGAAAACTAAAGGAGATTGGGCACATTTTGAGATAGTTATATTATTTTTCCAAATAACAGTCTCATGATTAGAAGAAATTTATCTTTAGTTTTTTTCAGTATAATTTTATGTTATATAACACTTTTCAGGCTTACATGATTTCTTTTGCAGAATACTACAAGTTAAAGATCAGTGGATAGAAATAAACATCTTATATACCTTGCAATGCACTTAATATGAATCCATTTGGGGTTGGATTATTTTTTCAACTGAGAAGATATTTAATATACATTGTACTTAACTTTGGAATAAACGTGACACTTTTGCCACATTGATTTAATTACGTAAATGAAATGACAGGTTTTAAAGGGGAATTCATGTATTTAGTTGCAAATACTTACCTGGCATTACATTTGGAGTTGGCTAAGTCAGTTTAATATATTTTGAAGCCTTGGATCTTCATGTGTTAAAAAAAAAAGCATGTTACATAATCTCTAAGGAATCTTCTAGTTTCACACTCTGTGGGATAAGCTTCAACATTAGTGTGTTTTGAATACATAAAGATGCTTCTTAAAGTCTAGATTTCAGCTAAATTGCTTCTGAAAGACTGGGTCCTTCCTGGACCCTAAGGTTGGGAAGCATTGGGATGAAGAGTTCAATTTCACAGACTAGTTTTTCAGTGCATTTTTTTTTCTTAAATAAATTCTATTTAATGAGAGAAGAGTCAGCCATTTCCATCCATCCCTCTCTCCCTCCCCAACAGTCCACATCCCTAAGATCCCCAAATCCGGATTATTCAGCCTTTGTCTTCTTGGTAGTTTTTCCCTTTTCACCTAAAACATTTATAAAGTGATGTCCTGCAGATTCTATACATTATTTCATTTTAAGTATACAGTACTAGCTTTAAAAACATACTAAACAGGTACATGTGTATGCTCTTAGAGGTGTAAATTGGCACACTCTTTCTGGAAAGCAAAAAGGAAATATATAACAGTCTTAAAAGTGTGTATATACTTTCAGGGCCGATTTCCACTTCTTGAACTATAAGGGAATAAGGCAACAGTTTTTTTCTTTAAGACAATACATGACAATGAATGTCTTAAAGAGATTCATCTTATATATAATAACAGTGTAAAGATGAAGGCAGGCATGTTAACGGATATTCAAGCCAGAGCTTATAATATAAAATATTGGTAACTAAAATATCCAACTTCAGGGATGTTAGGTGCTTCCATGCAGTACTTACTCACTTGGGAAGGTACTTAATTATCTTCTAGTTTTTGAAATTTTCTTCTAATTCTTTTCTACAACGAACACAGATTACTTTCCTGACAAAGTAAATGTACCACTCTGTAATATGTTAATTTTTTTTTCTCAATTTCTCACATGTACCATTACCCAGAATCACTATTTTTAATTTACTCTAAAAAATCATCAATCCATGAGACTAGTTAGCTCCTTAGCTACAATTGTTATTGAAATGTGGTGACTGGACATGTTCAGCCCTCAAAAGAGATCCAGATTGAGGAAAAAAATAACTTACTGAGCTAGAACAATTACAAATGACAGAAGCACCACTTTTTGCTGTTTTTAAAGTTCAAAAAAGACAAATTACATTATTATGTTCTCAGAATTTCCAAATAGTTACTGCTTACTTTAAACTCTGAAGAGGCAGAGAAACAATGTACTGCAGCAAACACTTTTAATAAGAATACAAAATTCACACCAGAGGCACATTCTGGGGAATGTAAATGAACTATCACAAGTAGTATTTCTGCTGGAAGAATAGAATAAGGCTCTCTCAGAGTACAAATATACAGGAAGGAATGATTTAAAATAGGTTTATGATTTACAATCACATTACATTGTATTAAGCACTCAAAACAGGCATATTAATTAAAAAGCCGGCTAAAAGGCATTTGAACATATATAACAAATCTTACAGTCCACAAAGTTCATGTTTAACGGTAATTTTAAGTACTTCATTTCAACACAAGAAACGAACAGATGAAGGGATATCTCTCAAAATATTAATTATGACAAAAAAATCAAAGGAACTTTACATTTAAAAACGATTCATTACTGATAGAACCAGACAGTGGACAGGGCAACCACTTAACACAAAATCAACAGTGCTGAGCAACTACATCAGTACTGGCCTTTTCAATCCTCTTTCTTCCTGGTAGCAGCACACTGTCCCAAATTACCTTTTCATGATGCAACTGAAAAATATCCTTCTGTTTTCCCATTCCTCAAAAGGTATCAAGAAAAACCAAGCAGCAAACTCAAAAGTTGATTTTACCATAAACCTCAAATATGGTTTAACACGTACAAAGGAACCCAACATTTATACACAGTGCTCCTTTCCAAGGAAGGAACAGACACATCAAACATTATCTGAAAGGGGTTCTTTATGGATTATGTACATTGGTTGAACAAGAATTACTGTATCTGAGAAGGCACATATCTGTGATTTAAGGCTTAAACGGTATTGTTACATATGGAAGTCAGTAAAAGCTGTCTAGGCATTCACTTCTATCAGAACGGAATTTACCCAAAAACTAGCTTTCTAAGCACAGATTTCTACTCTAGAACCCATCAAGAATTTCCATTCCCAAGTCCACCTGTGAAAAAAAATTCTCTTAAGCAGGTTTCATTATGAATCAAAAGAAATTACAAACATAACTGCCAATGACTTTGGGTGATGCTAATTCATAAGCTTAGAAATGACACTGTGATTCCTATGTCTTAAAAAAAAAATCTAAACAAAATTACAATGGTACAGATTCATTTTTAAAAAGGTATTTGCCACAACTCCACAAGCTAATCAGTCATTCATTAGAGCTGCTGCCTCTGTGTGGACGCTGCAGGAACACCATATAATTTTACTCTGCAAAATAGTCTCTTTTTTCTTTAAGACAATACATGAAAATAATCTCTTAAAGATGTTTAATATATTCATATATAAAATATCTGATGTTGATACAAATCATGTAAACCTCCCTTTGGAAAAGTTACAACTGGCCCTCATTTCCAGGACCAAAAAACCTTGAATTTTTATCTTGTCAGTGCAAATCTATATTAGATGTCTTCAAACTACAGAAATAGCCATCGACCCTCACAATACAAAAGGATTTCTCAAAAAGGGAAATTATTGTGTTCAGATTATAGAAACTATGTTTACATTAAAACCACCCATCTTCCCATCAAATTTAATAGTTCGATTGTTAAAGTATGAAAAAGGGAAAATTAAAGCTGTTTGTGCAAGAATCACTACAATGGTTGTCACCCTCCCCACTTCCCTCAACTCTGCTTAATTCTTATTAGGTTTGTTTTGAAATATAACAACGTGACTTTCTTTTTTATCCAGGTGTGATTTTACTGTTCTTCAAGCCAAGACGGGGCATCCACTCCAGGGGTTTTCAATTTGATATGGAACTGTTTAAGTGTCTGTTCAAGTTGCTTCTGATTCCCAGCAAAGTAAGCAGCAATGGCATTGTGGAAAAGGACCAGCTGATTGTGCAATACTTTAACCTGTGGACAGGGCAGAGTTACAAGACCACGCATTAACACCAAAGACAATGAAACAGAAGGTGATTTATTACATCCCTTAATTAAATAGCATATCTCTCCCCAAGAAAAGCTGTTTTAATAATGACAAAGTATTTCGCACATGCCGACCCTTGCAGGGTCACTGAGCCTCTGATAACTTTTTTTTTTTTTTTTTTTGAGACAGAGTCTCACTCTGTTGCCCTGGCTAGAGTGCCATGGCATCGGCCTAGCTCACAGCAACCTCAAACTCCTGGGCTCGAGCAATCCTCCTGCCTCTGCCTTCCGAATAGCTGGGACTACAGGCACACGCCACCATGCCCGGCTAATTTTTTCTATATATTTTTAGTTGTCCAGCTAATTTCTTTGTATTTTTAGTAGAGATGGGGGTCTTGCTCAGGCTGGTCTCGAACGCCTGAGCTCAAGCGATCCACCCGCCTCGGCCTCCCAGAGTGCTAGGATTATAGGCGTGAGCCACCGCGCCCGGCCTCTGATAACTATTTAATTACCCTAAAGGGAATAAGTCAGTTTAAGGTGCTAAATATATACTCTGTTAACCATTTTTCAAACATTATTAAGAGCATTAATTAAAAATATCACTAAATTCCCCCTCAAACTAAGTATATTTAAAATCATGTGAGATATCGGAGAGGGAAAATTATATATAATTACTACACAATAAATGCTATATATCAAGTATGGACATTATTAAGGCTAAGCTTTATATAAAACCAAGTAGGCTGGATATTTTTAAATACTGCATATCTCTGTAAAGAATGAAGCAAGTAGCAGCAAGTGTTGCCCAGAAAGTCAATTTACTGAAAGTTCATATGACTCTCAGTTGTTTTCAACTACTCATTACTTCTAATGATATCAGTAGTCCATTTTAACCAAGTAACACTACTTCTATGAATCTTTCTTAAAGAAATAAGCAAAACATCACAAAGATTTATGAATTAAGTTGTTTCCTGAGGTTGTACTTATAACCGTAAAATGTTCAACAAGAAAGTATAAAATACATTCTCATTTACCCATCCAACACAATATTCATTAAAATTGAACTTTAATAATTTTAATGAAGTAAAATACAAAATATGATGCCAAGTGAAAAAATAGGATATAAAATTTTATATGTGGCACATCTGTATTCACTAGATTATGCACACACACGTTCTCTTTAGCCATTTCTGAAAACATTTTCTAAAACTGCTGCTCTCAGTTGCCTCTGCCATTGTGACTGCGTTTTAGATCTCTTCTGGAGAACAAGTTGTCATGAATGGGTCAAAGGACAGCTCCAAGAGGAAAATGCTTTGACAGAGAGCAGAAAGGTCCCAGATAATGTTAGATACAAAAGAATTTCTTACATAAGGATAAAAGATAAATTATGAAGGAAAACACTGATAAACTACATTAAAACTCAGAATTTCTATTCATTGAAAGATAGTGAAAAGATAAGCTACATACTGGGAAAAGGTATCTGCATTATGTAACTGGCAAAGGACATGTATCTAGAAGAGGTGAAGAATTCCCACAAACCAAAAACAACCCAATTAAAAAAGAGCAAATAACAAGGATAAACATTTCACAGAGGAGGAAAACAGGAATGGCCAATTACATCTGAGGAGATATTGAGCCTCATTAGGATATAGGAAAATGCAAATTAAAACTAACACAGCATACTATTTTATACCCTTCGCATTAGGAAAACTTAAAACAATAAAAACTCATACATACTGCTGACTGGTGTGTAAATTTGTACAAGTGCTTTTTTTTTTTTTTTTTTTTTTTGAGACAGAGTCTCACTCTCTGGCCTGGGGCGAGTGCCATGGCGTCAGCCTAGCTCACAGCAACCTCAAACTCCTGGGCTTAAGCAATCCTACTGCCTCAGCCTCCCGAGTAGCTGGGACTACAGGCATGTGCCACCATGCCCGGCTAATTTTTTCTATATATATTTTCAGCTGTCCAATTAATTTCTTTCTATTTTTTTTGGTAGAGACGGGGTCTCGCTCTTGCTCAGGCTGGTCTCGAACTCCTGAGCTCAGGACGATCCACCCGCCTCGGCCTCCTGTACAAGTGCTTTTGAAAACAATTTGGCATTAACTTGTAAAATGAAAGATACATATACGCTATGGAACAGCATTTTAACTCCTCAGAATCTGCCCTAGAAAAATTTGCATATGTGTTCCATGAGACATGTGCAATTATGTTCATAGCTGCATTGTTTTTAGCATTAAAAAAATAAGAACATCACCCCGAATTTGTATTTTCAGGAATATGGATAAACTGTGGTCTCTTCATGTAATGGGGATACTATATAGGAGTTAAAGAAATAAGTGCAGCTACAAGCATCAACATGGATGAATCTCAGGAACACAAATCAGGAGCAAATCAAAGCAAGCCGCAGAGGAACACCCACAGTAAGATTCCATTTATACAAAGTTCGAAAACATACACAACTCAATGATACATTCATATGTGGTAAAACTAGAAAACCAATAGGAACAACAAACAAATTCAGAACAGGGGTTACAGAGGGAGGAGAGAGAGAATGAGGGGAAGGGAAAGCACAAGGGGGCTTCAAAAGTGTTAGTGATGTTTCATGTCTTGCCTTGTGGGGTGGGAACGTGGCTGCTATTTTTTCCTGTTTTTGTTACTCTTCATATTTTGCCTGTATATTTAACAATCTTTTGAATATATTTAACATTTTGTGGTTACTAAAAAAGGGAAAGGTTATGAAAGATAAAGTCTATCTGTATCATAACTTTGCTGAGGACCTGCCTTGTTCACAATGTTCTAATGAATTGCAGACATCTCCACTTTATATTCAGAGGAAAAAAACACCTAAAATGTTACTTACATTCATTCATTTAATAAATATTACAGAGGGTCTGTTATATATGTGAGGCACTACTCTAAGGGCTGGGAATGCAAGCAATCAACAAAAAAGACAAGTATCTCTGATCTCAAGAAGTTTATATTTTACTGAGGGAAGAAAGAAAAACAAGATAAGTAAAATATTATAGTACGTTAGATGGTGATACATGTTACAGAGAAAAATAAAGCAGCAATGGGGGCCAGGCAGGGTGGCTCATGCCTGTAATCCTAGCACTCTGGGAGGCCAAGGCGGGTGGATCATTTGAGGTCAGGAGTTGGAGACCAGCCTGAGGAAGAGAGAGACCCTATCTCTACTAAAAATAGAAAGGAATTAGCTGGACAACTAAAAATATATAGAAAAAATTAGCCGGGCATGGTGGCGCATGCCTGTAGTCCCAGCTACTTGGGAGACTGAGGCAGGACGATCGTTTGAGTCCAGGAGTTTGAGTTTGCTGTGAGCTAGGCTGACACCACGGCACTCACTCTAGCCCAGGCAAAAGAGTGAGACTCTGTCTCAAAAAAAAAAAGAAAAAAGATGCTGTTATAAAAATTAAAAGATAAGCCATACATTGGGAGAAAATATTTACAAAACATGTACCAAAGAACTTGATTCTAGAATATATAGAGAATTCTCACAATTGAATAAGATGACAAACAACCTAACCAAAAAATGGGCAAAAGATCTGAACAGACATTTCACCAAGGAAAATATACAGATGGCAAATAAGCACAAGAAAAGATGTTCAACATCTTTAGTTATTAGAAAAATCCAAACTAAAACCACAATGAGGTGCTACTACGCATCCACTAAAATGGCTAAAATGAAAAAGACTGCCCATTGGTGAGGATGCAGAACAACTACATTTCGTACACAATTGGTGGAAATGTAAAATGGTGCGAACATCTTGGAAAAGTTTGTCAGTTTCTTAAAAAGTTAAACTAAATGTTCCTACTATATAACCCAACTATTCCACTCCTAGGTTTTTACCTGAGAGGAATGAAAGCATTTGTCCACACAAAGACTTGCATATGAACGTCTGTAGTATTTTTACTTGTAAGAGCTTAAAACTGAAAACAACCCAAATGTCTATCAACAGATGAACAGATAAATAAGTTGTAGTATTTCCATACAATGGAATATTACTCAGCAATAAAAAGAACTGAATAACTGATGCATGCAACATGAATGAATTGTAAGAACACTGTGTTCAGTGAAAAGAAACTAGGAAAAAAAGAGTATGAACCGATTTCATTTATATAAAATTTAGAAGGAAACTTTTTCCCTATTTTAAGGCTTTCACACTAGTAACTACCGAAGTCACAAAGTAATTTTCCACCTAGCTCTACTAGTACCATTTGGCCAATTACCTTGTTTTCCTATTTTGAGATCCTTGGTTCCCAAAATTACAGCGCGACTAAGTGGCTTTTGTAGTTTTAGTGTGAAAAGTCTAATTTTCACAAATATGTTCTAATCAATTACTTTATTGCTCTTGGAGTCAAAAAAATTTTTGATTTGAATTTTATTAATAGTTCTCAATATTTTAGAATTAGAGGAGAGAATAAAAACAGCACATGGGATTTAATTCATGCACTGGGACTGTAGAAAGCTGTTAGTTATAACAGTCTAAAAAGTTAGAGGCAGAAAGGAAGTGGGAAGGGCATCAGAACATTTTCAGCTAAGCCTGCAAATGTCAATACAAGTCAGTTTCTTTCCCCACCCTCTGAGGTAGTTGACAAACTGAACATAGAGAGACAGCTCCTCCTTGTAGCTGAGGAAGACTTGTTCACTTCCTAATAAAGCCTCAAACTAGGTGCATTCGCTGTATTTAAAATGGTCCCCCAACCCACAATGAAACTTAATCCATGGGAAATCAAGGAAGAGGGTGCTTTTTAGGATTGAATTCTAGTTTTTACAACAAAATGATACGGTACTCATATTCATAAAAACATTCTCCCAGTAATTACTAGAAGATTGATGTGTAAAGGCTTTTAAAGTATACATACACACCAGATCAGTTCCCTGGTATAGAGAGAGCCTTGGAACATTCACGGCTTTGCAATTATAAAGTAAAAACAAACCAAAACAAAAAACAATTCTAAATGGAAATACAGTACAAAATTGCATCTCAACTTAATATCAGAAGTTATTTTTTTCTAACAAGCTAATTGTTCTCATGTTGTCTTATACCAAAACAAATACTTTACTTCATTTTTCTAATAGCCTGATTATTGTAACCTAGTATAAGTTTAGTTTTGGTAGTACATTTTCAAAATCAGATACAAATTTAAATAAGAATAGTAAGTTGACTCTTTTTTCCAATCAAAACATAAATAAACCAGTCCTCAATATGAATATATTTTTTTCAACTAAATGAATTCAAAACTTAAAAATATTTTGCTTTTATGGCTATTTTTCATTAACTTATTTGCACTATGATACACATTCATACAATGTCCTCAATGCCATTCTGCCTGGTATGCTACAGAGAATCCTCAGGATGTTTTGGTTTTTAAGTAAATAGAAATCGCTACCAATTAAAGAGAATAATTAAGTAGTATTAGAAAAAGAGCTGTAAGGCAATTTTTAAAATAATGAATTTTTGCCATTTTGATAATGACTGTACTATCGCTAAGTAGTTTCAACAGAACATAAAAGTATTATTTTACTTTATTTGATTTACTTGGTTTATCAGGTTTACTCTACTAGGCTATTTGACCTTGTAAAGGTCAATCTGGGAAAGATTCTGGTTTCTCAAACAGAGTTGGCTATTTGAGAAACCAGAGTGAGGTGGTGTGAAGTTCAAACTCTACTTTTAGTAGAAAGGACAAAAAGCCAAAATGTCCCAGGAAATATTTCAGGGTCATTATACTTTTTCAATTTCCTTCTATATTTAAGCTATATGAGAAATGATGAGCATACAGAATCAAAGAAAGCCAAGTATTTTTGGTGGACTAGGGTAGGATAATACTAACTTTTGGGATGTACCTTCTCTACACGACAGACAGTATGTTACTCTTACACCTACTCTGTACAGTCTTTATTATCTCCATGTTACAGTTAACAACAAAAAAAAAACAGACTCAGAAAGTTAAATTGCCTAAGGTTGGACAACTGGGAGGCAGATGGGCTGAGATGTGGGGAATTTAGAAAAGTCTTATTCCAAGACTGATCCATGCTCTTTCCCTTATTCTAACCTGCTTCTATAAACATTTTTGAAAGCCTTTAAACAAAGTTTGCAACAAACAAAAAAGGGCAGCAGAGCACTTAAGGGAAGAGTAGTGGTGTAGAAAAGATACACTTTAACCTCATTCCTAATTTTATCTCTGAAGTTGCACTTAGACATTCTTTCTTTTTTTTTTTGAGACACAGTCTCGCTCTGTTGCCTGGGCTAGAGTGCCGTGGTGTCAGCTTAGCTCACAGCAACCTCAAACTCCTGGGCTCAAGTAATCCTCCTGCCTCCTGAGTAGCTGGGACTATAGGCGTGCATCACCATGCCTGGCTAATTTTTTCTATTTTTATAGTTGCCCAGATAATTTCTTTCTATTTTTAGTAGACAGGGTCTCGCTCTTGCTCAGGCTGGTCTCGAACTCCTGACCTCAAGAGATCCTCCCGCCTTAACCTCCCAGAGTGCTAGGCTCACAGGCATGAGCCACCATGCCTGGCCAACTTAAACATTCTTGGGACAAGGATCTAACACAAGGGTTGAAACAGATGAAAGAAATAAAAGTATGAAGAATATAACATTAAACTTTCATATAATCTTTCCATATTTACAGAGCAAGAAAAGTCTTTATTGAACGATTTATGTCTTAAATTAGAAGAGATTTAAAATATAAAATATGACAGAAAAGCAAGAGATCTGAAATAGAAGCAAAAGAAGATAGAAGTAACAATTATAGGCAGATATGGGATGATCACAAATTTGACAAATTTTCAAAACCTAACACCAGAAACAATTACAGTAACTTAGAAATACACTTAATCATTGTGAACTCAGTTAAAAAGAACTTTCATAAAGATCTGCCAAACAATGAGCAACCCAGATCAGATACAAGCAAAACCACTATAGCAACATCTGTTGAGTGACCTAAACATACAATACAATACTTTAATTGTTAAAGGGCAAAACAAACTCCAACACTGACTACTAAGGCAGAGAGAGACAAGCTGGGGTTTAAGAGAAACTTAAGAGAACAGGACCCATAGATGATGCCAAGTAGATTACACTGAAAAGTTTCTCCTGCCTACACAACATGTATCAATAGAAGATAAACACCATTTAAAAAGTTACTAACTGAAAAACCTAAAGATAAGCATTACTTTGTAGACATCAAAACCATATAAAAAGCATGTTACTCCTACCAAATGAACTTTTTTCTAAATCGAATTTAGATTACATACCTTCTTATTCAGAAGCACTGAATTATTTTTTTAAAAATCCATTTCTAGTTAAAATAAAAGATACTAGTCCTAATATATTTATAATTGTTAAGTTCTTCAAAGTAGTTATTGGCTCTTCCACTAATTCTATAAAATAGGACTTCACATTGAGTGTACAAAAATACTGGGACAGCAGCTTGGCTTAAATATGTGAAGAAAAGAGAACAAAATCATTCTCTAGTAAGAAATCCCCAACCACCAATATGTAAAGTATTAACGCCTTTCGTTACCCTCAACTATTTAAAAATGTACAATTGTATGCTTTCCCTGTCCATCACAGATCTTTTCCTAGTAAGAGACCAGAAGAATACTAAGTAGGAAAATAGATCTGTCTCAGCCTTTTATCAGATTTTTGGAACATTATTAGTTCGCAATAGCTTTGGAAATGCCTGTCATGTCAAAGCAACTATCAGTTGAGAAAGAGAAACACTATCAACAATATGGGTGTGGGCACTGGGAAGGGAGTGAGAGAAGGAAAGACAAATATGAGCTACGAGTGGGGGTGGGAGGACAGATTTTATTTTTCTGACTCACTGGGATAGGTTTCAACAAATCACTAACAAGTAGAAGGTTAAAAAAAGAGTCCTACAGAAGGGAAAAAAGGCAGTTCTCTGCTCTGAAAAGAAGACAACTGATGAAACATTACCTATAGACTCAGTAACAGTAAGTCACAGAATTACGGTAATGTCCCATAATTCTTTATTTAATGGTACATTAAAATTCTGAATGCTAAAATTTTTGCTAAGGGTGAGACATTTTCTCACCCTTAGCAAACACTGTCTATTGCCTTTTTTTGTTCTATGATTTTACAGTGTCAGCTCCCTCTCTTCCAAAAGCTCCAGGTTTAGATGTGATCAATATGGCTTCTGTTTTCCAAGGTTATCTTTCCATCTTCTCTCTCTGCTGTCTTAAGAGCCTTACGTTAAGCAGCATTATATTAATAGCACTGTACTTAACTAAAAGCAGGGCTCTGGAGTCAGAGAACTCTAGATTTAAATCCTGGTCTGGCTGTGAGACTTCAGGCAAGTTACTTAACCCCTCTGAACCCCAGCATCAACTGTACACTGGTGTATGATCATCTAGATCAAAGATAATATAGATACAGATATTATAATAAACAAAATCCTTATAGCAAGCTTCCTCCCTTTATGGATTACCGTACTCAAAGATCAGTGTCCATCGACTAATTCAATACTCAATGTGGGAAGGCAATGCTCTTCCATGGAGCTTACCTCTGGCGCAAAACAAACCAGCGGGCAATTACAACACAGTGCGATATGTGCTTTAACTGGAGAAAGGCCTGGGCACCATGGGAAGAAAGGAAAGGAGGAAGAGAGGGAAAGGGAGGGAGTGAGGGAATGACTAGCTTTCAAGTTGCGAGAGAAAACATAAAGTATCATACATTACCATCCAAGCTCCTATCCAAAATTAATTTAGGTACAAAAGAGTAGTTAAGAAATTGGGTATTTCCTTCCATTGATTAAGTAAGAGATATAAAGGTTACTTTCAAAAAAAGTTGGGAGATGATCATTAACCTAACAGAGAAGTTTGACAATCACGGGCTTGTGAGCACTGGGTGCACTTTTACAAAACCACACGGAAGTCCACAGGTACAGACGTGAGGGCAAAAAGATCCAGAAATGGCACAGGCAGCTACAGGCAACAGAATGAGGAAGAAATCCCACCGATGCTTTTCTTCTTTACCCGTCCCCGATTTCTACTGGATCTTTACCCCATCCCTGATCTCAAGTTCAGAATTAGTCCCTGTAACTTCAGGTACTCACAAAATCCCCAAGAAACCCAGAAAAAGTGAGAAATATGGAGGTAGGTGTTTGGGGAGGAGGGCATTCACTAAATTCCATATTTAGATAACAAGAAACAGAAAGCTCAGGTATCCAGATCTGATAGAGCTATCTGCTAAGTGGCAAAATGGGGCCACGACTGGATAGCGAAGTCACCACAGGGGTCAGCAGACACCGCTCACTGGCCTTTGGACACTGGGCAATAGGAACTTGTAAGTCAAATCAATGGCCCACCCACACTCATCTTTACACTCACAAAATAGTTTTCCTTCACAAGTATGGCAATGCATAAATCTTGGAAAACTAACTTGTTTAAAAATTTAAGACCTCAATCCCTTATACAACTTATAAAATTCTGATCCTAACGCACTTAATAACCATTTATAAACTTAATGGAAAAACTTCATGAAAATTTGTTATGATAAAACTACCATTACTTTTCTTTTTAAACAACCCACAAGCATTAATACTATGCACTGCTTTAAGCAGAGAACAGAAAATTTAACAAAAGTTTATAAATCATTTAAACATATGATCCAGGGTTTTTTCAAGTTTCTGACCCTTTTCTACCACATATGATACCCACTCTTGTGTGGTCCTGCTCAAGTCAACTGCTAATTAGTACAGCAGGTACTCTGCACCCACACTAACACTTTTCTTCATCAAATTCCATATTTCTTCCTCATGCTTAACATTTTATATATAACAGACTCTATTTAAATGTCCTCCATTAGAGTGTAAGTTGCTTGTCAGTAGGGAGTTTGCCAATAATACCTTTATATCATACAATATGTCTTTAGGATTAGGCATAATAACAGCCCCAAATAAGCCCCTTAAAAACTTAATGAATTTTTTAAAAAAGTATCTTTTGAAAATTTAAGGGAGGAAAAAAGGGCAGAAATCAGGATGTTATTAAGTCTAAGAGGAATAAAGAAAAAAAAGCTAGTTATCAAATGATCTTTTTTTAATCGAACAAAACAAAATATAGATGAGTCACAGAAGGACTATATGGTCAACACAAAAGTGCTGAGTCATTATGGAGCAAATTTCAAGGAAAGGTTAAAAAGAACATTGCAAAGTCAAATTCTGAAACACGCTAGTGCCTTCTGAGATTTTACTCACAAATACTAATTGAAGGTTTTACATTTAAGCAAACTGAAGAGACTGAAACTACTTGTAAGAAATGAAAAAGTACAGCAGTGCCACAGACATAAACACCAGCACCCTCAACACCACAACCAATGCAGATTATTAGTGATCTGTTCAAATCCCACAACTGATCACTTAAAAACTCACCTTTATCACAAAACCTGGCAAACCAACTTGGGTAATACCCAAGGCTGGCAAAATAAGTGACATGTGGATCTTCAACCATTTTACACAACAGGTAATATCACAGCAATAATGGTTAAGAAGTACATTTTTATAAGTGAATCCTTTTCATTCAAAGCGAAAGGGACAATCTCCTTCTCTCTAACATATACAGTGGAATGATGAAACTCCAACCCTACCCTGCAAATAAATAAGTTGATTGTTTCTGACCAAAAAGTGTCAGAAAACACTTTATGGCTGCCAAAAAAGAACCAAGTTAAAAACAGTACTTAAAAACAGTAATTCATGATTATAAAGCTATCCTTCCAGGAAGGTTTTTAAATCTTGTGTACAGAAATACCCCTCCTTCACAAAAATTGCCATGCCAGAAATCTTGGCACAATTGACAAAGAAACTATGTGAAATGGTTAGCTAGGCGTGCCTATCCCTGGGACCCACTCAGACTCTCATCCTACTCACCCTTTGATAATTAAAATTAACCTGATTATGATGTACATTATGTATTCATAATAATTAGAAATTTTAATTTAAAATAAAATTACCCTGATAGATTCTGGACAGGTATGGCTTGGATGAGTCTAATTTCAAAATCAACGGGCAACTTACAGTTCTTTTTGACTGCATGGTTTATATGAAGACAGTTAATTTCTACCTCATTTCTAAAGACAGAAAGGAGGAAATCAAATCACCTGGAAATTTTTCCTCCTCAATATGGGTTTAGAAAAATTTGTTTAGTGATCCAGAAGACAAACCACTAAAAGCAGCAAACACTGCACTATATATGAAAATATTTTCTTATATAAATGACAGGTACTGTAACACACAGTTTCCAATCTGTCATTTAAGAATGATATAGGGAACTCATCTCTACCAAGTGATCTGTTTTTCTATTCTCTCCAACAGAATTATCATCTGATTTTAAGCTAAGAGCAAAATTACAGGCTCTATGTTTGGAAAATAGAAATGTATTTTGAGCCTCACTTTGGAAAAAAAGATAAGGCATACTATTTAAAAACATTTTCTAGCTATGCTTTCTTTTTAAAAAAGATATTGTATTTTTTGAATAGGCAGGACATCTACAAGGATATAAAAAGTATACAATGAGGTTGCATTTTCACTTCACTACTGACTGTATCTAGCCTGTTCCTCTTATAGGTAATTGATTTTATTAATTAGTTAATCCCTCCAGTTTTACTTTACACAAACACAAGAAAATATGATTATAATTCCCTTTTTTTTTAGAGACAAGATCTAGCTCTGTCGCCAGGGCTAGAGTGCAGTGGCGCCATCACAGCTCACTGCAACCTCGAATGTCTGGGCTCAAGTGACTCTGCTGCCTCAGCCTCCCGAGTAGCTGAGACTACAGGTGTGCACCACCATGCCTGGCTAATTTTTTTTTATATTTTGTAGAGACAAAGCCTTGCTATATTGTCAGGCTGGTCTCGAACTCCTGGCCTCAAGTGATGCTCTCACCTCGGCCTTCCAAAGTGCTAGAATTACAGGCATGAGCCATTGCCTGTGACAGCCCCTGATTATAATTCTTCTTTCCTTCCTTTCTTACATAAAAGGTATTGTACCATAAACCCTGCTTTGTACTTTGCTCTTTTCATTTAATTATATGTCCTGAGAATCTTTTTATCCATAGTATTCTTACTTTTTTTAATAGCTGCAAAGTATTCCATTCTATGAGGGAACCAATTTATTCGACTACACTTTACAGCTGAACCATTGGGTTGTTCCCATCTTTTGATATCCCAAGTGACGCTGCAATGAATAACCTTGTCATTTCATCCTTGCGTTGGCCCCTACCTATCTCTCCAGCTTCACCCAGCACTACTCTCCCATCCTCATTATGCTCTGGCCTCACTGACCCTCAACATACACTGTTTCTTCTATTTAAAATCTCCTTCCTTCACACACCTTTAGTAAACTCCTTTCCATATCCCCTTTGGCTATCTTGGGCCCAACATCCCTTCCTCAGGGAAGCCTTCCACAATATCCCACACCAGGACAGGTCCCCTTTGTATACTCACACGACACCTCTATTTTCCCTTTACAACACTTACCACAGTTGTATTTATGTACTTGTTTGGTTAATGCCTATTTCCCTTACTTGACTATAAACTCTATGAGTGCAAGACTATTATACCTCTATCACCTAACTCAGTGACTGGCACATAAAAAGTGATCCACCAATATTTGTTGAATAAAGAAATAAAACGACAAAGGTGCCAGTTATTTATCAATCTGCTCCATTTTACCTGCTATGTATCTCTTGAAACCTTCAGTTGACTCCATTTCCATTATCACCACCCTAATCCAAACTCTATCATCTCTTGTCTAAATTACTCTACTCACTCTTAGGTCTTACTAAAATCTTGCCTCCATAGTTTAGACCTACCATGAGCTAAGATCTTTCAAGGGCTTCTTGCTGATATTAAAATAAACTTTTCCTTAATGTGGTCTATAAAGCCTCTCCATCCTCTGACCATGCCGGCTCCAGTCACATCCATTCTTTGAACATGCCACATCCTCTCCTGCCACAGGGCAGTTACATATGCTGTTCTCTCTTCCTGGAATATTCTCTGCTTCTCACTTTACCTACTTAATGTTCCATATCACTTCCTCCTTGAAGCCTTCCCCAGCCACTCCTGACAAGTACTTCTCCTTGGGAGTAGCAGTCACAGCCAAAATTATATATACATATTTTTGGTGTGATTTGACTAATGTTGTTTCTGTTACTAGGCTATATGCTTTTTGAGAGTAAAATTTGTTTTAACTTTTTTCACTGGGTATCATCAATATGCAGAACACTTCCTGGTAGACAGCATACACTTGATAAATGTTTGGTAAATGAATGAAAAGAGCAGTAACAAAATTATATCAAATTATATGATGAAATACACGCAGGAAGTAAGTCTGGAAGTAAAGTTGCACGGATAAGGGAATGAGTCACAGGATCCAAAATAGGTGATAATATTTGGCACAGTGCTGAAAGACAGTTTTTTTGTATGCCCAACACCACTAGCTCACTTCCCAGTTGCCTGCTGCACTTACAGATTTCAGCCATAAATGCTTATTTTTTATTTAGAACCAGGTAGGGTTCTTTCACCTATGCAACTTAATTTCACTTGACCTATGAGCATATACCAAGAAGTACTACTGTTTTTGCCTCCAGTTATAGAAATAAATATGACATTTAGTCATTGGCATGAATATTTTAAAAGTATTCTTATTGTAGTCCCCAACCCCTGGTCTGTGGCCCGGTACTGGTCTGTGGACCGTCCTCATCTGCCCCCTCACGCCCGTGGAAAAATTGTCTTCCATGAAACCAGTTCCTGGTGCCAAAAAGGTTGGGGACTGCTGTGAAGTTAGGGTTCTCTTCTTTTGACAATGGGGAAAAAGTTCAATTTTGAGGTAATGATTAACATGCTCTTTAAACTTCAGCAATAATTATCCATTTTTTAAATTCAAAGGTTTACATTTTTTTCCTCTCAAAGAGAAGCTTTAGTAAGCAAAGTATATCTTTGTCCTCCAAGCTTTTGCAAATCTCTAGCGTACTGTTACAAAAAAGTACAAGGCTTGGAGCACTTCCTATTACAGTATGTATTTGCATAAAGTCAGAGTCATCACAACCATCTATATATATGTGTGTGTATATATGCATATAGCTGTGTCATACTACATGAGTATGTTTACTTCATCCTAGGTTTTTATTCTGTGTATTTCCTTCTTTCTCCTGCCCCATCGCTTTAGTTCACTGAATTATCTCTGCAAAGTTAAATTCATAAGGTATGTATGAAGTAAGTTTGTAATATATTAGAAAAGAAACCCCAAAATACAGGAGTGTTACTGTATTATGATCATACATGAAATGCTGTGTGAGTGAAAACAATAGTTTTTACATCAACCTAAGATTCAGAATGACTATGATTTTTAAGAAAAATTTTTTTTTAAATTAAATAACTACATTATGTGTCCAGGGTAGATCCCAAGTCTGGTCCATCTTTTCCTGCCCCCTTTGTCATCCCTTAAGTTACTAAAATATAAAATAATAATGAAATAAACCTGCATTTAGTGGTTACAGCTAATTGATATTACTTTAAAGAATATATTTTACCCTTCTTAAAGTAAGAATAAAATCCTTACTTCTTATAATTATACCTGAAACTGCTCTGTTGAATCTTTTAATACATTCAGCCCTCAACCCCAATATATTCATAGCCCTGAAATGCAATTTACCATTTCCAATTATAGTCGTCTAAAGGGAAAAATTAATCTTAACCTACTCTTTCACATTCTATATAGTTTCAAGCCATATAAGAAGTTATTCTAAAAAAAAAAACCGAGTTGGTTGCATTGATCTGTACATTTCCCCCTAACGTTCTGCTTCTCGTTTCCACACAAACAGTAGACACTGAAGACAAGAGTAGCATTTCTGAGAGAATATGCTTTGCCTTCACTAAAGCAAAGAGTGAGGTAATTAGGATTCAGCCTTCTATCCCCTCCTACTTGACTCTCATTCACTTCCATCTCCTTCCAATCCCTGCAGTATACCTCTCATTCTGGGAAGAATGCAAACACCCATTTGCTGAATCCGTCTATACCCTGAGCACCATTGCTAGGCATCATGAGGGCTGTAAAAGAAGGCGTGGTAGCTACTCTCACAAAGTCTACAAAGCAGGAGAAATGTCTATTTTCTTTCTCTTGACTAAAGTAGCCTATGTTTTGTTTTGAACCTTGAAAAGAACAATAACAGTTAATTAAACTGCCTTAAGTCACAAAATAGATCAAGTTACATTATTTAAAGGTCTCTCTCAAAAGGGAGAAATACTGAAAGGAAAAACATGAGAAGAGTCTAATTATGTCTTATACAACTCAATGTGGTTTGCTTAACAAAGGAGAGACAGAGTCAAATAAGGACTGTTTAGGTTAAAGGCAAATATACTATATCATGAAGTGGAGAGAGAAAATACAGACTATAGTTGAAGAGCATACGTTTTCCATTAAGGGTAAATGACAAATACAGATAAATGCATTTATCACTCACATATGCACAAATATGTGTATTTAATACACCTTCCCTCTTTGTTTTACCAGAGGAAAAGAAGGCTAGATTAAGTACATACAAACATTTCAATTTCTAAAATATAGCTAAGAACCTAATTCCTTATCTGCCTTAAAAAAAAAAGTTCTAAGAAGGAATAAAAACACTAAACACTAAAACTTATTACTATAGTCACAGGACTGGCTTTTAATCCTGTACTCAAGGACTATTTGCTTTTCCTTTATGTACTATTCCAGTTGCTTGGTTATCTGGCCTCTCATTTTTTAGAAATGAAGCATTACTATGGAAAGACACTCCAAAAGTCATGATATGAGAACCAATACAAAGCTGAGGGGGAGTGGGGGGACAGAAAGAAGCCGCAAAAACAGGTCTATATACTGCGGTAGTCTTTAGGACATTATCAAATTACAAAACAGCATATTCATTGATGTTTTAGTTCTTCCTATTAAGAAACAGAAGAGTAGCAGTGTGTGGTGGTAAGCCTCTATCTAGTCTCAGCTACTTGGAGGGTAAGGTGGGAGGACTGCGTGAGCCCAGGAGTTCGAATGTAGCCTGGGCAACATAGTGAAACCCTGTCAGAAAGGAAAGGAAAAAGGAAAAACAAAAAAAAAGGAAAAAGGAAAAGGAAAGGAAAATAGGAAGAGCATACCATATTTTATTAAAATTCAAGTACTACGTAGATTATCTAACAAAAGAGATGTTAAGGTACAAATTCAGTTGTAGTCTAACAAAAGAACAAAAAAACTCCCTAGATTTGAGGCATTTCAAATTGCCAAGAAAGCAAATAGCAATGGCAGACAGTTCCTAGGCTAAAGGCTTGTTTTTCCTCCATTTTTTTAAAGCTATTAAAAATAAAAGGAAAGTGTAAAAGTTGCTCAACAAAAAAACTCGAAAGTTCTCTCATGGATCTACATTTTCACCTAAATGATAGTTATTACTTAAAACAATAGACCAAACTCTTTATAGTCTTTAAAAAATTTTATTTATTTTTTAGAATCCTCCCACCTCTTTATAGTTTTGAAGTTACATAAAAAAGATAAAAAGACCAAAGCTTCTTGATAGATTATATTTTAGACACAGCTGATTACTAAGTTCAAATTGCAATTTAGCTTGATGCCAACGGTGGAAAGCCAAAAACAAAGATCATTTCTAGGCCATCTGCTATGATCTGAATGGTTTGTGTCCCTCCCTAAATTCTTATGTTAAAATCTTCACTCCCAATGTGATAGTATTAGGAGGTAGGGCTTCTGGGAGCTGATTAGGCCATGGGGGGTAGAGTCCTCATAGATGGGAATACTGCCCTTATACAAGAGGCCAGAGAGGGACCCCTCCCCTTTCCACCATGTGAAGACACAGCAAGAAGGAGCCATCTATGAGTCAGAAAGCAGGCCCTCACCAGACACCAAATCTGCCAGTCCCTTAATCTTGGACTTTTCAGCCTCCAGAACTATAAAAAATAATTCTCTCTTGTTTATACGCTACCTAGTTTATGGTATTTTGTTATAGAAGCCTGAATGGACTAAGATCATCTAAGAACATAAAATCCTTGAGAATAGAGGCAATTTTCTATTTTTATTTTATAGTAAAAAAGAAGATGTGATAATGACAATATTATTCTCAAAATAATGACTTCCAAACTTTTATCTCTGATGCCTTGACCCTGTTCATCCAAACTCCAAACACACAGAAACTTCCTACCAATTGTTTTCACCTGAATATTTTGTCATCATCTCAAACTAAACATTGGGTCGAATAGAAAAAATTCCCACCCCTCACCCTTACCCTCTTCAAGCCAAACCAGCTTCCTATTTTGATTTTCCAATCCCTGTCATGCAGCCTTAAAACCACCATATTCTTTCTTTTCTACTGTTATTGCGATGACCCTAGTTCAGGCTCTTAGTCATTTCATTTGGCTATAAAGATTCCTTACTGGTTTCTGTGCTGCTACTTACTTTCTCCCTTTAAACTACAGTGACTGAAGAGTCTTTCTAAATCACATTTTTTCCCTGTCACTCCCAACTTTAAAAATTCTTCAGTGATAAAGTTGGAAGAAAGACCCACCTGAATGACATGGAAAATTTATAGAGATGACCTGGCTGGCTATGAAGGTGGCTCCTTTCTTCCCTGCTTAGTGTACATCCCTTGCAAGGCCACAATTCAAAGTCTTTATGTGGTTAAGGCTCAATACAACCTGGCTTCCAATACCTTTGATTTTCTCTTCCTTTAAAGCTTGTGAATCTTACGTTTCACTGTTACTCTATGTCTCTATCAAACATGTATATTCCTCCAGCATACCTCTTTCAGCACTACACTGTATAATGATGATAGGGCAGAATGTCAAAATATTTTTATATTTAAAATATACAATGTCTACATCTAAATATTGGTATATTCATATCCATCAGAATCTCAAACAGTGTAACTGACATATATATGTGACTAAAACGAATGCAATCTTACGTGCTCAGCTAATGAATGCCACAAGACTGGGCTGTGTGCTCTTGTTTGAATGAAGCTGGGCAATCTGACAACTCTGCTGAATTTCCTTTACTGCCCTGTTTTCTGGCGAGTAATTTTCACCCATAATTAGCTAAAAAAGTGAGTGATAGTGCTGGACTTGGTAGATACCAAAGAAGTGTATTATTCTGTAGGTTTTATGTTAGCCATAAGAATTTCTAAGGAAATGTTAAAGAAAATAATAAGTTATCAACATACAGTTAGTAACTTAATAAAAAGCTCTTAGATATTATGGAGATTATATATATTACTGCTTCCTGGGAGAACTGAAAAATATTTTTAAGAGGGATATGTAAAAGAAGATATGGTTGAAGACCTATCATGACCTCAGAGGATGTGAAAGGCACCAGAGGGACTACCAACCCATAATGGTGAGACCCATCTTCACAGGACTGAGCTATTCTGTACTGTGCTCACTACTGGCTCTCCATTTCCAGAACTGCAATCATCCATACAAAACTGAGTGTGCACATAATGGAAGGTATGACAAACGTGGGAACCTGTCCTTTACTTAAACCAAAACTCAGAAGCCTGTTGTATATGAATATCAATATTATGTGAATCCATCTCCAGATGAAGCCTACAGCAGATCGAGTTTAGCCCTCACTGCTCTAGTCCTTAGATATGTTCACATTACATAAAAACAATGTGCAAAATTCATTCTTGGCTTATTCCTTATAGACTATGCTAACTGCAGCCCTAAGCCGGACATCTTAGCCATTCCTCATTTATCAGTAACTGGAAAGAAAGCCATGGTTCTCTTCCTGAAAGTTGTACCTACTATGAATAGAAAGGTTTCAAGATATTCAGAGTGGAATCTGTTATTATTACTTAACTTTTTAAAGCACTTGCTACCAACACCAATCTGAAGATCAACGGTTGAACATCAAATATTTTTTGCCAATTGTTACATGTGAAAGACTGGGATAGTAGAGTTGATGACTTTTATCAAAGAAAGGTAAATATATTTTGTACACTTTTGAAAACTCAAACACTGATTTTAAATGAAATTCCTTCTTGCAATTGTCATAAAAGAGAACTAACAGAAACAAAAAAAATTTAGAATGACTTCATTTTAAAGTCCACAGAAAGATCTCAGAAGGTAAAGAATAAATTTACCTTATTTTCTTCTAGGAATTTCAATTTGACAGAAACATCATTGCGCATTTTATCATATTTTTCCTTATGTGCTTGGAACAGATGCTGTGACTGCTCAATCTTTGGCAAAGTGTTTGCATCACGTGGTCCAAGATTCAGTTCTTCCAAATCAGTGCGATATGCATCATATTCAATCCTGGAAAGAAGAGAACAAGTGAAGTATACTACAAAAACAGAGTGAAATATGTTCAGGAGATGGGTTAGAAATACATATTATTCAGTCTCATACTATATAATAATATATAAAATTCTCATATCTTTTCTCTACTTTATGCTTTTGAAATCATTATTTCTTTAAAAACAAAGAACTACTCCTACGAGAACGGGGGAAACTGCTTCTTAATCTCATTAACTATTCCTCTAAAAATACAGTATCAACTGATAAGTAAAATTTCCAAAATTTAAAAACCAGTTTAAAAAAGTAGATGTCAAAATAAGATCAGAGGAATAGATCAATCCCTCATATGAATTGGTTAATATTGATGAGGCAAAGCAGGTGAGGATAGCAGACTTCAGAATGGCATACTCAAATAAGTAAGAGGGTCAATAGAGAGTCAGTGGTTCTCAAAGTAAGTCTAGGTCAGCAACGCACAATAAAAATATAATGTGAGTAACACATGTAATTTACAATTTTCTAGTAGCTACATTAAAACAATAAAAAATAATTTCACCTGCTTTTTAACAATATATTTTGTTTTACCCAATATATTTAAAATATTATCATTGCAACATGTCATCAATGTAAAAAAATAGTTAATGAGCTACTTTACATTTGGAGGTAGGTACTGAGTCTTTGAAATCCCCTGTGTATTTTACATTTTCATCTCAATTCAGACTAGCCACGTTTCAAGTGCGCAACAGACACATTGGCTATTTATTTGACAACACAACTCTAGATGCATTTCTATAACATCGGTATTTAGAATGTGACAATGGCATCTATCATAGAGCACTTACCACTCTGTATTTCATGAGATGCCGTATTCTCCCACCACTAACTGAACTAGTTTTCCCACCATCATGACCCCATAGCCCCTCATAATACCTCTGTCATAGCACCTGTGTAAGTACAGTACTACTTTGCTTATTAAACAGTGACTTATCTAGCAGCCTCAACTATTCAGTATTCAGCCCAAAAGCAAACTGACCTCCAATTTAGTCAAAATCGGAATGACAAAGCTTATGCCCTAAAATTAAACCTCTTTCTATATACATCTATAGTCTGATTCACACCTCCTATTCTTGGAATTAAGAATACTTTAAATCACATAAGCTATACTGTATATATGACTAGAGAAAGAATACATTAGTTCCTCACACTGAGACTAATTTATTCTTAACTCGTACTGAATGTAAGAAACTTGATCTTTCAGGGCCAAAAGATGATCATTCATTCATTCACTGATAGAATGAATGGTTCATTCAACAATTATCTAGTCAGCACATTCTGTGTTCCAGGTACTATGCTAGAAAGTAGAGCTATAAAGATGAACAAATAACTTTATCCTCAAGAAGCTTGTAGTCTAGAGGAAGATAACCTTGTAAAGAATTACAACAAAATGAGATAATGGAAACTACCATGAAGGAGGGTAACATATAATGGAAATCAAGTGGAAGAATTATCTAATTAGGATCTGAAAAGGTATCTCAGAAAAGAATTAAAATACTATAATTAAATTTTGAAGGATGGTAAAAGCTTATTGGGTGGATTGGGACAGGGAAATTAGTAGAATATTCCAGGAAGATAGTAACATGGACAAAGGCGTAAGTTTGTAAAACACCATGATACATTTGGGAATTAATTTAGTTGTGTTAGAATCTGAAGTTGGAACACAATAATGGAAGGAAAGTCATAAGCAGGATCGAGATTAAGCAGTCCTACAGGCCATGCTAACGGGTTTAGATTTAATCCAGTAGGACAGGTGATGGGAAGCCATTGTTGAACACTGATCTGACATGAAAGGGACATGATTCTAACTGTTCAGGACAGAAAGATGACTCTAGTGGTAGTATAAGGAATGGAGGATGGACTGGAGTAAAAGATTAAGAAATCAGAAGCAAGGAAACCAATTAGAAGCCCAAGGATATATGAGAAATTAGTCACTAAATCAAGACAAAGGTAGTAGAGCTAAGGAGACAGAAAAGATTTAGGAGGCAAGACTGACTTGGTAATAATAACAAGTTAGTTAAATCCATAGGTCTAGTAGCCAAACTGAATGACCATTCTGCCCTTCACTGGCTCTAACATCTTGAGCTAATTATTTGATCTCTTTGTGTACCAGTTTTTCATCTATAAATGGGAATGATAACCCCCACAAAAACTTCATATATATATTAATAAAGCAGAAAGGACACCTAGTAACTAATACCTTTAGGATGCTTATTATTATGCCCAATTATTAGAAGAGGGGTAGCTAAAGGCAAACTTATTAAAAATAATAAGAAATAGGCCAGGAGCAGTGGCTCATGTCTGTAATCTCAGCACTTTGGGAAGCCAAGCCAGGAGGATCACTTGAGGCCGCGAGTTCAAGACCAGCCTGGGCAATATAGTGAGACCTCGTCTCTACAGAAAATTTTTTTTTAAAAATTAGCTGAGCATGGTGGTGCACACCTGTAACCCTAGCTACTCTGGAGGCTGAGGCAGGAGGATCGCATGAGCTCAGGAGTTTGAAGTTGCAGTGAGTGATGACTGTGCCACTGCACTCCAGCCTGGGCTTGCAGAGCCAGAACCTGTCTCTTAAAAAAAACCCCAAAACAAAACCAAAAAAAAAAAAAAAAAAAAAAAAAAAAAAAAAAAAAAAAAAAAAAAAAAAAAAAAAAAAAAAAAAAAAAAGGAAAGAAAAAGGAAAGAAGAAGAACTGAAATAAATAATAATATGTGGTGATTTAATATAAGGACCTTCAGCGGCCTTGGAGCACATTTCTAAATAATAGTGATTAATTTAAACACAATCAAAGTTATAATACTGACCTTTTAATATTCCTTAATTTTTATATTCAGAATTTGTAGATAGTATCAAAGTAAAATTTTCCATAAGAGCTTTCTAACAGTATTCATTACCACCAAGATAAAAAGCTAAGTTTTCCAAAATGCAACTCTTCACTTCAAGGTTGCCAGTCTGAACTGAGTCCGTATCAACAAGGTTAGTGATGGTTACTTTATGGCTTATGTAAAACTTCTAGAGAACAGGTGTCCACATCTGAAAAGTCTTGACCACAATTGACTCCCTTGTTGGTGCTGCTGTGGAGAAGTGTTGAATGGGCTGTTATAAGATTTTTTATACATAAAGCACCAGAGGGCTAGGAAATACTTGTACACAATGCATAATAGGGAGCATTAAAAGGCCACCCGGGCATTTGCCTAAATTACCACTTTTTGTGCTGATCAAATAGATGACCCTTGCCTTAAAAGTCAGTAAATTCTGGTTTTGACAGAGAAGAAAATTCAGCTACTGAGAAACTTTTAATCTTGGATTCTTTTTGACTATTATCCCTCAGTAGGCAATGTTTCAGTGTTATAACTAGCTAGTTCTTCGGCTACTTCATAAACAACAGAAAAGTCAAACCCCAAGCTAAACTTAATGAATAAAATCATATATTGTAATTTGAATTAAAAAGGATAAATTATGGGGTGAGGTGATTATTGCTATTGCTTTTTAAAGCACACACAGAGGTTGTCTAAGGGATCCTTTAAGTAACCAGTTACCAAGTACATATAACTTCATTTATAATTTTGTTCAAAAGTTCCAAATAAACCTATATACATATTATATAAGTTGAGATCTTATACCACATTATACTTCCCAATTTAATGAGTTATATATCCAATCTAATGAGTTCGATTTTTCATTATAAGATGAAAATTATTTTATATAATTAGATATGAAAATTTTAGATTAATCCAGTTTAAGCTCAAGTCTAACTGATCAAGTATAAAAGATAGGGGAACCAATGGGTTCTCATTTTGGCTTTGAAACTGAATACAAGTGAACAAACCATTTAACCTCAAGTTATTTTTCTCCTCTGCAAATTAAATATAAAATGTTTTGTGTATGAACAGTGACTTAGCTGATAAATCTGGCTTTTGTTAATATGGGTTAATATTTTTAAAAGCATGCTAGAAATAAAGCTGAAGAGAAAGATACTACATGTTAATTAATTAAAATATATCTTAGGTGGACAATTGCAAAGTGGAGAAACAAACTAGATTTACATAGTTCTTAACTGGGAAGTGGTAGGGGTACTTCTGGAACAAAACAAAAGAATTTTCATTTTTAAAATTGGGCTGGGCATGGTGGCTCACACCTGTAATCCTAGCACTCTGGGAGGCCAAGGTGGGAGGATTGCTTGAGGTTAGGAGTTCGAGACCAGCCTGAGGAAGAGCGAGACCCCATCTCTACTAAAAACAGCAAAAATTAGCCAGATGACTACAAATATTAATAGAAAAAAACAGCTGGGTGTGGTGACACATATCTGTAGTCCCAGCTACTCAGGAGGCTTAGGCAGGAGGATCTCTTGAGCCCAGGGAGTTTGAGGTTGCTGTGAACTATGCTAACGCCATGGCACTCTAGCCTGGGTAACAGAGAGACTCTGTCTCAAAACAAACAAAAAACCCGTAAATATTAAAACAATCAGAAAAACTAGAAAATAAGAATGCTTAAAATGATTAAAGAGATAAAAGGAAGAGAATCCATTAGGACATTATGAATAAGGAATAGACAAATTTAAAAAAGAACCAAATTGAACTTACATAAATGAAAATTTTCATTCATATACATAATCAATCCTTTGAAAAATATTATGTCCATGAAAATATTTAGATAGAGACTGGAGTACCAGTTACTGGGAATGTTATTAGGATTCCCATGGAAGGATACCTTACTGATAGATATCTAGCCCTTACTCCACCACAATCCAAGCTTTTTGTCTTGACCTTCATTTCCAAGTCAATAAGAATCTCATAGATATTAATATTAGACAGAGAATTACAAACACAGCATGGGACAGAAGCATCTCTTCTTGTGAAAAAATCAGAAATTAACTTTTCCAAGTGATCTGGGTTTTTATGTACTTAAGGTATAAGGAAATATAAACTTAATAAGCACTTAATTGTAAAAAGACCAGATGAATTTGGGTTTTCACAGGTATTTCCCATATCACTAAACTAGGGCAAGAGGCCAAAAAATAAAGTTATGCTTCTAAAAGGTAAAGTTTATCTTCAACTATGCTATAAAAAGCATAACAGAAAATAAGAATTTCAAGGGTTCAGAGGGGGAAAAAAAAATCAAAGGGGACCAGAATGATATTTAAATAAAAGTGGCAGGGCATATGGGGGAAAAATGGGGCCTGGAATCAAAAGCTGAAAGAGGCTATCATGGATCTCCTACTCTTTAGATATATATGAGTATTTATTAATATGCATTTTATTCACCTAACAGGATGTTAATGAGATAAAGAAATTTTATATATACATACATATATATGAAACAGAATGTATGAAAACACTGTATTATAAACAGGTATCAAAATGTGAGGCAAATATTTATGTAAAAGGCAAAATCTGAAAGGGTTTAAAGGCTTGTTATAATCTGGATAAATGGAAGATCATTGGTATTCACAACAAACAAAATCATGGAGGCAAAATGACCTTGTATATTCGAGAGAAATTGAAAGAGTAAGTATGGCTATTGTGGAAACAGTGATAATAAGGATGAAAGGTAATTTAGGCTAGATCATAGAGGACCATCTAGCATCTATGTGGTGGGACACAGGGCCCTGTCCTCTTCTAAGGAAGCTGGAGCTGGGATCTTCCACCTCCCTATTCCCTAGAAGGCAGGGTTTGGGCACATAACCAAGGCTCAAATGGACACTCTCAAGGCAATGAAGCAAGTATTCGGGAGCCTTTGGCAATTATTTATGGTAGCTATGAGCTAGGGCAGCATCAAGTACCAGAGCCACTCAACATCAGGGTCCTAATTAGATTCTTCTGAGGCATTATTTGGCTTTGGTTCTTGCCTGTTTCCAGAATTTTGTTCTCCTTCTTTTCTGTTAGGTCTGTTGGCTGTCCTATATAACCTTCCAGTACATTTTTTTTCTGCCCATATTGGCCAGAGTTGGTTTCTGTTGTTTGCAACCAAAAATCTTAACTGAATTATGTGTCATCTGTAAAACAGACAATATAGCCAGAATTTACGCCTTACCTGGCACTTTCATACTGTTTCACAGTCATTAATGTATCTTCAATTGTTTTATTCACCAAAGTGTTCACACTAGCAATGAAAAAGTTAATGGCCCCAAGAAGAGTCTCTCCATTTTTAGCCAGCAGCTTTTGGGTATCTGCATTATAGCCAAATTCTTCCTAAAACAAAGAAGTCACCTTAACTTATCTAGTAATAAATTAGCACATGTAATTAAAAAAAACTCAGACATATCACTAATGGGAAAATACCTGATTTAGAAATCCAGCTACAGCAGTTTTCCCTTTTCTTTCAATCTTAAATAAAATGACATCTAGGTATATAATTACTGAATAAGTCTAATTATCTTCAAAATTGTCTTCAGCTCAGATGCATAGCTAAAATCTAAACAATTTTTTAAAGTTAAACTACTCTGTACTAGAAAGAATATTATCATTTCTA
Organism: Indri indri; assembly: GCA_004363605.1. Lineage (NCBI taxonomy): Eukaryota > Metazoa > Chordata > Mammalia > Primates > Indriidae > Indri > Indri indri. Next base: position 2,146 of record RJWJ010013527.1, on the reverse strand, counting down.
CATTTTGTTTCTATTATAGTATAAGCACAGCTGTTAAGAAGAAAAATACAGCAGATTATTAATCAGAGAAACTGTAACTTTCACAACCAAATTAGGTAACAATTGGCTAAAACTTTCAGACATAAAATAGAGTGCAATTTTTTGTGTTTTGACTGAATTTCCTCAAAGTATAAATATTAATGATACGCATTTCTTCGTAAACTTAGTGACCAGTTGACTCCCAAGCTTGGGTCCATCTAGACACACAGCTGAGAAAGGATCACTCAACACCAGATTTAGTTCATTCTCTCTGAATAAACTGCATCTTGGCTCAGCAAACTTTACACATGATTCCTTCGGATTATGGCAACAACTAACCCTAAATGTTCAGCAGTAAAAGCTTTCCAGTCCAAGTTTTACTAATTAACAGATTAAACAGGAACACATCTTGACAAATAAAAAATTCATCACATATTATAAGATGTATCATTTGAGAATTCTCCAGTTTGTTATAAAACACCTTTCAGTTTCAGTTGAAACAAATAATGTACTATTAACTAGAATCTTAGAAGATGCAAATTTAATGCTAGTGCAAGAGCTATAATTAAATTTCTAGCTGATACAGTATTCAACAATGCAAAAAATAGCAGGAAAGTGAAATTCTTCATTATGCTAAAAGTATTTTCATTTAAGAGAAGTCTATGTAACTCTTTACTCTGGACCCAGTCTTCAAAATTTTAAAGACCTTGATTTGCAAATATTGGCAGATATAGGATTACATAAGAAGAATAAGAAGAATATCAATCAATGTACGTAAAAACTAAAATGAAAGGCAGGACAGCAGAAGATTTTTGGCGCTAAGTTTCTACAAGCTAAGTTACACACTGAAGTCTACATAAATGTTACTGGAAATAGAACGGGATGAGAAAAAACATTTTTACAACTTTTAGAAAAAGTTAACAGAACATATTACAACTACACTTATCTTTGATATTCATTAAGAGGTAAAAGGCAAAATTAAAAAAGCAACAAAGAGGAAGAAAAATATGAAAGTTAGATTTATATAAATACAATACTTTTCAAAAAGCAAAGTTCTTAAAGATTATATGAAATATTCATCTCAGAATTCTACTTTCATTAAGAGTTCAGCAAATCATAAACATAACAGATTACCTCAGAATACTTCTATTACCATTTTCTCCCATCCCTGATAGCTATTCAAAATAATCTTACATGGAGTTCTAATGACTTCAAACTCAGGTCAGCAAAGGCATCTCCAAGTTGCCTTTGGGTATGCACCATTTGGAAAAGCTGGGTCGACAATGTCTGGGCCAGTTTTAGAATATTTTCATATTTTTTCTTGTTATCTCTTAATATATCAATCTGAGCTTCAAGTTCAAGGTCCACAGTTCTTGAGCCACGGCCTAGCTTCTCAGAGATAATTTGTCGAGTACACTAAAAGTAGAAAGGTGCACTTTGTTTAGGAAGGAAAAAAAGAACAAAAGAAAAAAATAATACAGCAATTCAAAATATAAATGCTAGAGCATATGGCTACACCATTTTTTGGCTTATGCTAGTCTAACAAATCGAAAGCTGTCAGCCCCCTTAGAAGTTCATCAGGACTCAGTAAATTTACCAGACATGTCTAATAACTATTACTAATCAGAGGAAGTTTTAAGACTTATCTAGCTAACTTATACACTGCCAGAAGAACACTTTCACATAATCATATTTCAACTTTAGGGCATATGGGCAGATTATTTATAACAACAGAAATACTTGGCATCATGTAAGAATAATAATAGACTTAATATAAGAATAATAAGAGTACCAAAATTTTACTTTCTAATTGGTTTGAAATGGTCTTTTGCTTCTATCTTCCCCCTTAAATAGCTTAATGTGTATATGTGTGTGAAGGAGGAATTAAGGGAAGAAAGGAAGGAGAGAGAGAAAAAAAGGAAAGAAAGGGGGTGGGGGCCGGGCGCGGTGGCTCATGCCTGTAATCCTAGCACTCTGGGAGGCCGAGGCTGGCGGATTGCTCAAGGTCAGGAGTTTGAGACCAGCCTGAGCAAGAGCGAGACCCTGTCTCTACCAAAAATAGAAAGAAATTAGCTGGACAACTAAAAATATATAGAAAAAAATTAGCCGGGCATGGTGGCGCATGCCT